>JAODUO010002461.1:0-24692 GCA_025642075.2 Ridgeia piscesae
ACCACCTCGTCCCGTTGTCACGTCTCAAAGCAACAAACCACCACGTCCCGTTGTCACGTCTCAATGCGTCAGTCAGAGTTAATGCGTCAATGTTTGCATAGCCACAAAATATTACTTGGCATCATGGTAAATAATGTCACAGTCACTCAAAACGTGAATTTCGTCCATACAGTGTATCAAATTACTGGGTAATTTATCCGATGTTATGAAATTTATGGTCTTAATATGTCAGTACAGTGTATATATGAAAACAGTCTACCTATTTGGCAGAGTGTATTGATGCCTTTGCGTCAAAACATGGTGAATAATACAAACACACACACACACAAACAAACGCACACACAAACGCATAAAGCCACACAACATAAAAGTACTGAGGGCTCGGTCTCCCCGATGGTGCACAGAACCGACACCCTTTGCAACAGTGAAACCTTCCTGAGTCATGTTATGTCTTCACATTGCGAAAGAGGGCAGTAGTAATAACCCCTCTACGTTCAAGAGGTGGCGCCCACTTGTGTGGTCACTATCTCCTACTGTGGTTCTCAAACTGTTTTGCATCATGTACCCTTTTTCATAACATTTCTCTCAAACAACCCCCAATAGCCTGCGTTTATGCAAAGTTATCCTCTGTCCGCTTCTACCTTCAAAATGTTGTGTTGGTGTGTAAGAGACTAGACCACAACAGAAGCAAACTGTGTACCTGAGTCGGAAGACTGGATCACAATTGTCAACTTAGTTAATTTCCTTTGTGTCACTATTACATGATGAATGGAACAAATTAATATTGAATTAATTAAATGTCAAAAATATTAGATTTATATTAAATATCATTGTCAATAAAATTACAAGACGAGATGCAATGTTTCGGTCAATAAGCCCATGCCAGGGGTAATCTTTCACAGAGTTGAATACCTGTTGGGATTGAACCAACAACTAAAACCGAAACATTAGCAGCTACCATTGTTACAAACATACATTTTGTTTGGTAAATGTATTCAACTATTCCAAAAGGCAAGCTGATTATCTTTGTAAGACTATGGTAACTTCTCTCTTGGCCTAGGCTTTGGATGGGGTAGTGTAACAGCATTACTGACTGATAACAGATGGCAGTGATAATGGTGAAACAAATTAACAAGTGTTCTGAGGACTGATTCCAAACAGAAAGGTAAATATCAATTAGTAAAATCAAAGCATTCACAAAACAGTACAGTGCATTCTGGATATGTCAAATGTGCAGTGACCCACTTTCGTTTGTTTCATAATTCATATTAATATGTGCCCCATCACTCTGCAACAAATGGTTTGGGAATTATCTGGGAAGTGAAATCAGTGCGAGCCAGGCACACATTGGGAGGATCAAACAAAATAATTAAACTGAAATACACCACATGACAAAGTCCAGCCACAAGCACATTGCAACAATTGGGCCAAAGACGTAATGCCTAAATACTTAAACGTATGAACAAACAGAACACACCTGCAAAAAGTTTCAATAATAACACAGTTATTCGTATATCTCAATTTACCCATTGATCTGTCTTGGTGAAACTATATTTTATAAACCTGGTTGATCTGTCTTGGTGTACCTATATTTTATAAGCACAATGATTTAGCCCTACATCACTACTTCTACAACTTATGTGTCATAATCACTATTGATCTCATTTGAAGTTGAATACAAAATAAACCATAGCATTTTAAAACTGTATTTATGCATTTTGACAGCAAAATAGTAATGTTACAAAGTTGCTGCTGATATAGTTCACCAATTTTCTTAAATACACTGACATCAAGTTATCATATTCACACGTAACATTGACATCAAACGTGACAGGAGACATGTATGACTACACTATGCCTAATCATTTACCAAGTACCCATCATGGGACACTACACCGATCGCACTATCAAATCTGAAATCAACAACTACCCATCTGGGGGACACTAAGGCGGAAATAATGTTAAATAGTGCCACCAGGTGGTGCCACCAGACCTCATTATATGGCAAGTACCCACAGAGTACAATGGTATGACAACTACCCACAGAGTACAATGATATGACAACTATCCACAGATTACAATGATATGACAAGTACCCACAGAGTACAATGATATGACAACTATCCACAGATTACAATGATATGACAACTACCCACAGAGTACAACGATAGGACAACTACCCACAGATTACAATGATATGACAACTATCCACAGATTACAACAATATGACAAGTACCCACAGAGTACAATGATATGACAACTATCCACATATTACAATGATATGACAAGTATCCACAAATTACAATGATATGACAACTACCCACAGAGTGCAATGATATGACAAGTACCCACAGAGTACAGCAATAGGACAACTACTCACAGAGTACAATGATAGGACAACTACCCACAGAGTACAATGATATGACAACTATCCACAGATTACAATGATATGACAAGTATCCACAAATTACAATGATATGACAACTACCCACAGAGTACAATGATATGACAAGTACCCACAGAGTATGATGATGTGATAAGTACCCACAGATTACAATTATATGACAAGTACCCACAGAGTACAATGATAGGACAAGTACCGACAGAGTACAATGATATGACAACTACCCACAGAGTACAATGATATGACAACTACCCACAGAATACAATGATATGACAACTACCCACAGAGTACAATGATATGACAACTACGCACAGAGTACAATTATATGACAACTACCCATAGAATACAATGATATGACAACTACCCACAGAGTACAATGGTATGACAAGACCCACAGAGTACAATGATATGACAACTACCCACAGAGTACAATGATATGACAACTACGCACAGAGTACAATGATATGATAAGTACCCACAGATTACAACATGACAAATACCCACAGAGTACAATGATATGACAAGTACCTACAGAGTACAATGATATGACAACTACCCACAGAGTACAATGATATGACAACTACCCACAGATTACAATGATATGACAAGTACCCACAGAGTACAATGATAAGACAACTACCCACAGAGTACAATGATATGACAAGTACCCACATAATTCAATTATATGACAACTACCCACAGAGTACAATGATAGGACAATTACCCACAGAGTACAATGATATGACAACTACCCACAGAGTACAATGATATGACAACTATCCACAGATTACAATGATATGACAAGTACCCACAGAGTACAATGATATGACAACTATCCACAGATTACAATGATATGACAACTACCCACAGAGTACAACGATAGGACAACTACCCACAGATTACAATGATATGACAACTATCCACAGATTACAATGATATGACAAGTATCCACAAATTACAATGATATGACAACTACTCACAGAGTGCAATGATATGACAAGTACCCACAGAGTACAGCAATAGGACAACTACTCACAGAGTACAATGATAGGACAACTACCCACAGAGTACAATGATATGACAACTATCCACAGATTACAATGATATGACAAGTATCCACAAATTACAATGATATGACAACTACCCACAGAGTACAATGATATGACAAGTACCCACAGAATACAATGATATGACAACTACCCACAGATTACAATGATATGACAAGTACCCACAGAGTACGATGATGTGATAAGTACCCACAGATTACAATTATATGACAAGTACCCACAGAGTACAATGATGTGACAACTACCCACAGAGTACAATGATGTGACAACTACCCACAGAGTACAATGATATGACAACTACCCACAGAGTACAATGATATGACAACTACCCACAGAGTACAATGATATGACAACTACCCACAGAGTACAATGATAGGACAAGTACCCACAGAGTAAAATGATATGACAACTACCCACAGAGTACAATGATAGGACAAGTACCCACAGGGTACAATGATAGGACAAGTACCCACAGAGTACAATGATATGACAACTACCCACAGAGTACAATAATATGACAACTACCCACAGGGTACAATGATAGGACAAGTACCCACAGAGTACAATGATATGACAACTACCCACAAAGTACAATGATATGACAACTATCCACAGAGTACAAATGATATGACAAGTACCCACAGAGTATAATGGTATGACAACTACCCACAGAGTACGATGGTGTGACAACTACCCACAGAGTACGATGATGTGACAACTACCCACAGAGTACAATGATGTGACAAGTATCCACAGAGTACAATGATACGACAACTACCCACAGAGTACAATGATGTGACAACTACCCACAGAGTACAATGATACGACAACTACCCACAGAGTACAATGATATGACAACTACCCACAGAGTACAATGATATGACAACTACCCACAGAGTACAATGATATGACAACTACCCACAGAGTACAATGATATGACAACTACCCACAGAGTACAATGATATGACAACTACCCACAGAGTACAACGATAGGACAAGTACCCACAGAGTACAACGATATGACAACTACCCACAGAGTACAACGATATGACAAGTACCCACAGAGTACAATGATATGACAAGTACCCACAGAGTACAATGATATGACAAGTACCCACAGAGTACAATGATATGACAAGTACCCACAGAGTACAATGATATGACAAGTACCCACAGAGTACAATGATATGACAAGTACCCACAGAGTACAATGATATGACAAGTACCCACAGAGTACAATGGTATGACAAGTATCCACAGAGTACAATGATGTGACAAGTATCCACAGAGTACAATGATATGACAACTACCCACAGAGTACAATGATATGACAACTACCCACAGAGTACAATGATATGACAACTACCCACAGAGTACAATGATATGACAACTACCCACAGAGTACAACGATAGGACAAGTACCCACAGAGTACAACGATATGACAACTACCCACAGAGTACAACGATATGACAAGTACCCACAGAGTACAATGATATGACAAGTACCCACAGAGTACAATGATATGACAAGTACCCACAGAGTACAATGATATGACAAGTACCCACAGAGTACAATGATATGACAAGTACCCACAGAGTACAATGATATGACAAGTACCCACAGAGTACAATGATATGACAAGTACCCACAGAGTACAATGATATGACAAGTACCCACAGAGTACAATGATATGACAAGTACCCACAGAGTACAATGATATGACAAGTACCCACAGAGTACAATGATATGACAAGTACCCACAGAGTACAATGATATGACAAGTACCCACAGAGTACAATGATATGACAAGTACCCACAGAGTACAATGATATGACAAGTATCCACAGAGTACAATGGTATGACAACTACCCACAGAGTACAATGGTATGACAAGTACCCATGCAGTACACTGGGAGTGACATCTCATCGGAAATAAACAACTCGCCACTAAATGATGTTACAACTGAAATAACTGTAATCATAGCAGTCAGATGGCAGCAAGACACCTAGTGCTATTATTACAACTACTAATTACATTACTTCCTTTGGAAGTAACGTAACGCAACGCAACACATCATTACATATGATTTTGCATTCAGAATATGCAAAATATTTCTATTAAAAACAACACACTTGTCACTGACAATGTAGTGTGCAACAACAGACACATCAGTGTCACAGCTGGTCTTACTTGAGGCCACAGCAGATGAGACCGGAACTTGACGTCCATCTGGGCGTGGGCAGCGTCATGACTCAGGTTCACAGCCTGCACTGCCTGGAATACAACGCCTCTGTCTGGTCCATGAACTGTGACAGTTACTACATCCACAAACACAGTTACTACCTTCACAAACATAGTTACTACCTCCACAAACACAGCAATCTTTTGTTACTTCTGCAAGGTGCAGTTGTACAGTTGTATGGCATTATAAGTCATTCATGTGTACAAATGTAACTCAGCGTTTGAAACGAATGTATTAAGTGAAAACGATAAAAGAGCTGGTGTCACGAAAAACCAATCACGTCACAACTAATGTCACAACTGATATCATAGCAGTAGTTATCAGTCAATACATTGCGCCTTGAACAAGACGACTGCATCCACGATATCAGACATTTCACTAGAATCTTTCATTTAAAGCCACATTCTGAGTTAATCACTGATTTGAAAAGGCTGTTCGTAATTGTACATGATTAAGTTGAATGAACTATTTGAGGAGCACTACACCAAAAAGTTGCCTTTGTTGCCCTTTAAATCAAGTGCCTATTGCTGTGAGACGTGTGTTGAGTGACAAAGGGAGACTGACCCTATTGCTGTGAGACGTGTGTTAGTGACAAAGGGAGACGACTCTATTTGGGGGTTTTTAGTGACAAAAGGGGGACCGACTCTTTGCTGTGAATGTGTGTTTAGGACAAAGGGGGACCATCTATTGCTGTGAGACATGTGTTAGTGACAAAGGGGGACCGCTCTATTGCTGTGAGACATGTGTTATGACAAAGGGAGATGACCCTATTGTGGAGACGTGTGTTGAGGACAAAGGGAGACTGACCCCATTGCTTTAGATTTTTGAGTGCAAAGGGAGACTGACCCTATTGCTGTGAGACGTGTGTTGAGTGACAAAGGGAGACTGACCTATTGCTGTGAGATGTGTTGAGTGACAAAGGGAGACTGACCCTATTGCTGTGAGATGTGTTGAGTGACAAAGGGAGACTGACCCTATTGCTGTGAGATGTGTTGAGTGACAAAGGGAGACTGACCCTATTGTGTGAGATGTGTTGAGTGACAAAGGAAGACTGACCCCATTCTGTGAGAGTGTTTGAGTGACAAAGGAAAACTGACCCTATTGCTGTGAGATGTGTTGAGTGACAAAGGGAGACTGACCCTATTGCTGTGAGATGTGTTGAGTGACAAAGGGAGACTGACCCTATTGCTGTGAGATGTGTTGAGTGACAAAGGGAGACTGACCCTATTGCTGTGAGATGTGTTGAGTGACAAAGGGAGACTGACCCTATTGTTGAGACGTGTGTTGAGTGACAAAGGGAGACTGACCCTATTGCTGTGAGATGTGTTGAGTGACAAAGGGAGACTGACCCTATTGCTGTGAGATGTGTTGAGTGACAAAGGGAGACTGACCCTATTGCTGTGAGATGTGTTGAGTGACAAAGGGAGACTGACCCTATTGCTGTGAGATGTGTTGAGTGACAAAGGGAGACTGACCTATTGCTGTGAGATGTGTTGAGTGACAAAGGGAGACTGACCCTATTGCTGTGAGATGTGTTGAGTGACAAAGGAGACTGACCCTATTGCTGTGAGATGTGTTGAGTGACAAAGGGAGCTGACCCTATTGCTGTGAGATGTGTTAGTGACAAAAGGGGACGACTCTATTGCTGTGGGCGTGTGTTGGTGACAAAGGGAGACTGACCCTATTGCTTGGGGACGTGTGTTGGTGACAAAGGGAGACTGACCCTATTGCTGTGAGAGTGTGTTGAGTGACAAAGGAAAACTGACCCTATTTTTGAGAGTGTGTTGGGACAAAGGGAGACTGACCCTATTGCTGGAGACGGGGTTTAGGACAAAGGGGGACTGACCCATTTTTGGATTTTGAGTGACAAAGGGAGACGACCTATTGCTGTGAGACGGGGTTGAGTGACAAAGGAAAACTGACCCTATTGTTGGGGAGTTTGATGACAAAGGGAGATGACCCTATTGCTGTGAGATGTGTTAGTGACAAAGGGAGACTTACCTATTGTGGAGACGGGGTTTTATGACAAAGGAAAATGACCCTATTGCTGTGAGATGTGTTGAGTGACAAAGGGAGACTGACCCTATTGCTGTGAGACGTGTGTTGAGTGACAAAGGGAGACTGACCCTATTGTGGAGAGTTTGAAATACAAAAAGGGGTGACCCTATTGCTGTGAGAGTGTGTTGAGTACAAAGGGGGACCGACCTATTGCTGGAATGTGTTGAGTGACAAAGGGAGACTGACCCTATTGCTGTGAGACATGTGTTGAGTGACAAAGGGAGACTGACCCTATTGCTGTGAGACGTGTGTTAGTGACAAAGGGAGACTGACCTATTGCTGTGAGACATGTGTTAGTGACAAAGGGAGACTGACTCTATTGCTGTGAGACGTGTGTTGAGTGACAAAGGGAGACCGATCTATTGCTGTGAGACGTGTGTTGAGTGACAAAGGGAGACTGACCTATTGCTGTGAGACGTGTGTTGAGTGACAAAGGGAGACCGACTCTATTGCTGTGAGACATGTGTTGAGTGACAAAGGGAGATGACTCTATTGCAAAATGTGTTGAGTGACAAAGGGAGACGACTCTATTGCTGTGAGACGTGTGTTGAGTGACAAAGGGAGACGACTCTATTGCTGTGAGACGTGTGTTGAGTGACAAAGGGAGACTGACTCTATTGCTGTGAGACGTGTGTTGAGTGACAAAGGGAGACCGACTCTATTGCTGTGAGACGTGTGTTGAGTGACAAAGGGAGACTGACCCTATTGCTGTGAGACGTGTGTTGAGTGACAAAGGGAGACGATCTATTTCTGTGAGACTGTGTTGAGTGACAAAGGGAGACAATCTATTGCTGTGAGACGTGTGTTGAGTGACAAAGGGAGACTGACCCTATTGCTGTGAGACGTGTGTTGAGTGACAAAGGGAGACTGACCCTATTGCTGTGAGACTGTGTTGAGTGACAAAGGGAGACTGACTCTATTGCTGTGGGACATGTGTTGAGTGACAAAGGGAGACGACTCTATTGCTGTGAGACGTGTGTTGAGTGACAAAGGGAGACCGATTCTATTGCTGTGAGACATGTGTTGAGTGACAAAGGGAGACCGACAGTATTGCTGCGAGACTTGTGTTGAGTGAAAAATGGAGACTAACTCTATTGTTGAGAGATGGTTGAATGACAAAGGGAGACTGACCCTATTGCTGTGAGACGTGTGTTGGGTGACAAAGGGAGACCGATTCTATTGCTGTGAGACGTGTGTTGGGTGACAAAGGGAGACCGATTCTATTGCTGTGAGACGTGTGTTGGGTGACAAAGGGAGACCGACTCTATTGCTGTGAGACGTGTGTTGGGTGACAAAGGGAGACCGATTCTATTGCTGTGAGACATGTGTTGAGTGACAAAGGGAGACCAACTCTATTGCAGTGAAATGTGTGTTGGGTGACAAAGGGAGACTGACTCTATTGCTGTGAGACATGTGTTGAGTGACAAAGGAGACCGACTCTATTGTTGTCAGACATGTGTTTAGTGACAAAGGGAGACTGACTCTATTGCTGTGAGCCTGTGTTGAGTGACAAAGGGAGACTGACCCTATTGCTGTGAGACGTGTGTTGGGTGACAAAGGGAGACCGATTCTATTGCTGTGAGACGTGTGTTGAATGACAAAGGGAGACCGACCTTTTGCTGTGAGACGTGTGTTGAGTGACAAAGGAGACTACTCTATTGCTGTGAGACGTGTGTTGAGTGACAAAGGGAGACTGACTCTATTGCTGTGGGACATGTGTTGAGTGACAAAGGGAGACATACTCTATTGCTGTGAGACGTGTTTAGTGACAAAGGGAGACCGACTCTATTGCTGTGAGACATGTGTTGAGTGACAAAGGGAGACTGACTCTATTGCTGTGGGACTGTGTTGAGTGACAAAGGGAGACTGACTCTATTGCTGTGAGACGTGTGTTGAGTGACAAAGGGAGACCGACTCTATTGCTGTGACACATGTGTTGAGTGACAAACGGAGACCGACTCTATTGCTGTGAGACATGTGTTGAGTGACAAACGGAGACCGACTCTATTGCTGTCAGACATGTGTTGAGTGACAAAGGGAGACCGATTCTATTGCTGTGAGACATGTGTTGAGTAACAAAGGGAGACCGACTCTATTGCTGTGAGACGTGTGTTGAGTGACAAAGGGAGACTGACTCTATTGCTGTGAGACGTGTGTTGAGTGACAATGGGAGACTGACTCTATTGCTGTGAGACGTGTGTTGAGTGACAAAGGGAGACTGACTCTATTGCTGTGAGACGTGTGTTGAGTGACAAAGGGAGACGACTCTATTGCTGTGAGACATGTGTTGAGTGACAAAGGGAGACCGACTCTATTGCTGTGAGACGTGTGTTGAGTGACAAAGGGAGACTGACTCTATTGCTGTGAGACGTGTGTTGAGTGACAAAGGGAGACTGACTCTATTGCTGTGGGCGTGTGTTGAGTGACAAAGGGAGACTGACTCTATTGCTGTGAGACGTGTGTTGAGTGACAAAGGGAGACTGACCTTTGTTTTGGGCGTGTGTTGATGACAAAGGGAGACGACCTATTGTTTGGGGACGTGTGTTGAGTGACAAAGGGGGACTGACCCTATTGCTTTAGACTGTGTTGGTGACAAAGGGAGACTGACCTATTGCTGTGGGACATGTGTTTGACAAAGGGAGACTGACCTATTGCTGTGGGACATGTGTTGAGTGACAAAGGGAGACTGACCTATTGCTGTGGGACAGGGTTTAGTGACAAAGGGGGACCGACTCTATTGCTGTGGGGTTGTTGAGTGACAAAGGGAGACCGATTCTATTGCTGTGAGACATGTGTTGAGTGACAAAGGGAGACCGACGTATTGTGGAGACTTTTGTTGAGTGAAAAAGGAGACTAAACCCATTGTTTAGAATGTGTTGAATGACAAAGGGAGACTGACCCTATTGTGTGAGACGTGTGTTGGGTGACAAAGGGAGACCGACTATTGCTTTAGACTGTGTTGGGTGACAAAGGGAACCGACTATTGCTGTGAGACTGTGTTGGGTGACAAAGGGAGACCGACTATTTGTGAGACTGTGTTGGGTGACAAAGGGAGACCGACTATTGCTTTAGACATGTGTTGAGTGACAAAGGGGGACCAAACCTATTGCGTGAAATTGTGTTGGGTGACAAAGGGGGACGCCTATTGCTTTAGACATGTGTTGAGTGACAAAGGAGACCGATTATTGTTGTCAGACATGTGTTTAGTGACAAAGGGAGACACCTATTGCTGTGAGCCCTGTGTTGAGTGACAAAGGGAGACTGACCCTATTGCTTTAGACTGTGTTGGGTGACAAAGGGAGACCGACTATTGCTGTGAGACTGTGTTGAATGACAAAGGGAGACCGACCTTTTGCTGTGAGACGTGTGTTGAGTGACAAAGGAGACTACCTATTGCTTTAGACTGTGTTGAGTGACAAAGGGAGACTGACCTATTGTGTGGGACTGTGTTGAGTGACAAAGGGGGACTACCTATTGCTTTAGACGTGTTTAGTGACAAAGGGAGACCACCTATTGCTTTAGACATGTGTTGAGTGACAAAAGGGGGACTGACCTATTGCTGTGGGACATGTGTTGAGTGACAAAAAGGGGACTGACCTATTGTGTGAGAGTGTGTTGAGTGACAAAGGAGACCGACCTATTGTGTGAACATGTGTTAGTGACAAAGGAGAGACTCTATTGTGTGAGACATGTGTTAGTGACAAAGGGAGACTTATTGCTGTAGACTGTGTTGAGTGACAAAGGGAGACCGATTTTATTGCTGTGAACATGTGTTGGTAAAAAAGGGAGACCGACTCTTTGCTGTGAGCATGTGTTGAGTGACAAAGGGAGACGATTTTATTGCTGTGAGACTGTGTTAGTGACAAGGGAGACTCCTATTGCTGTGAGACGTGTGTTGAGTGACAAAGGGGGACTGACTTATTGCTGTGAGACGTGTGTTGAGTAAAAACGGAGACCGACTCATTTTGGGAGACTGTGTTGAGTGACAAAGGGGGACCGATCTATTGCTGTGAGACGTGTGTTGAGTGACAAAGGGAGACTGACCTATTGCTGTGAGACGTGTGTTGAGTGACAAAGGGAGACCGAGTCTATTGCTGTGAGACGTGTGTTGAGTGACAAAGGGAGACTGACTCTATTGCTGTGAGACGTGTGTTGGTGACAAAGGGCTGACCTATTGTTGGACTGTGTTGATGACAAAAGGGGGACTGACCTATTGTTTTTGGGGACGTGTGTTGAGTGACAAAGGAGACTACCCTATTGCTGTGAGACATGTGTTGGTGACAAAGGGAGACGACCCCTATTGTGGGGACATGGGAGGACAAAGGGGGACTGACCTATTGCTGTGGGACATGTGTTGGTGACAAAGGGGGACTGACCTATTGTGTGAGACGTGTGTTGAGTGACAAAGGGAGACTGACCTATTGCTTTGAGACATGTGTTGAGTGACAAAGGGAGACTGACCTATTGTGTGGGACATGTGTTGAGTGACAAAGGGAGACCGACTATTGCTTTAGACTGTGTTGAGTGACAAAGGGAGACTGACTATTGCTGTGAGACTGTGTTGAGTGACAAAAGGGGGACTGACCCTATGCTGTGAGACTGTGTTGAGTGACAAAGGGGGACTGACCTATTGCTTTGGGGCATGTGTTGAGTGACAAAGGGGGACTACCCTATGCTGTGAGACTGTGTTGAGTGACAAGGGGGACTGACCTATTGCTTTGGGGCATGTGTTGAGTGACAAAGGGAGACTGACCCTATGTGTGAGACGTGTGTTGAGTGACAAAAAGGGGACTGACCTATTGCTTTGGGGCATGTGTTGAGTGACAAAGGGAGACTGACTATTGCTGTGAGACTGTGTTGAGTGACAAAGGGAGACTGACCTTTGCTGGACATGTGTTAGTAAAAAGGGGGACTGACCCTATTGCTGTGAGACTGTGTTGGTGACAAAGGGGGACTGACCCTATTGCTGTGAGACGTGTGTTGGGGACAAGGAGACTGACCTATTTCTTGAGACGTGTTGAGTGACAAAGGGAGACTGACCTATTGTGTGAGACTTTTTATGACAAAGGGAGACTGACCCTATTGCTTGAGACATGTGTTGAGTGACAAAGGGGGACTACCCTATTGCTTTAGACGTGTTGAGTGACAAAGGGAGACCGACCCTATTGCTGTGAGACTGTGTTAGTGACAAAGGGAGACTGACCTATTGTGTGAGACGGTGTTGAGTGACAAAGGGAGACGACCTATTGTGTGAGACTGTGTTAGTGACAAAGGGAGACTGACCTATTGTGTGAGACTGTGTTAGTGACAAAGGGGGACCGACCTATTGTGTAGACGTGGTTGAGTGACAAAGGGGGACTGACCTATTGCTGTGAGACGTGTTGTGACAAAGGGAGACCGACCTATTGTGTGAGACGGGGTTGAGTGACAAAGGGGGACGACCCTATTGCTGTGATATGTGTTGAGGACAAAGGGGGACTGACCTATTGTGGGACGTGTGTTGATGACAAAGGGAGACCGACCTATTTTGTGAGACGTGTGTTGAGTGACAAAGGGGGACTACCCCATTGCTTTAGACTGTGTTGAGTGACAAAGGGAGACTGACCTATTGCTGTGAGACGTGTGTTGAGTGACAAAGGGAGACTGACCCTATTGCTGTGAGACATGTGTTGAGTGACAAAGGGAGACTGACCCTATTGCTGTGAGACATGTGTTGAGTGACAAAGGGAGACTGACCTATTGTGTGAGACTGTGTTGAGTGACAAAGGGAGACTGACCTATTGCTTTAGATGTGTTGAGTGCAAAGGGAGACTGACTCTATTGCTGTGAGACATGTGTTAGTGACAAAGGGAGACTGACCTATTGCTGTGAGACATGTGTTAGTGACAAAGGGAGACTGACTCTATTGCTGTGAGACATGTGTTAGTGACAAAGGGAGACTGACCTATTGCTGTGAGACATGTGTTAGTGACAAAGGGAGACCGACTCTATTGCTGTGAGACATGTGTTGAGTGACAAAGGGAGACCGACTATTGCTGTGAGACATGTGTTGAGTGACAAAGGGAGACCGAGTCTATTGCTGTGAGACGTGTGTTGAGTGACAAAGGGAGACTTATTGCTGTGAGACGTGTGTTGAGTGACAAAGGGAGACTGACCCTATTGCTGTGAGACATGTGTTAGTGACAAAGGGAGACTGACTCTATTGCTGTGAGACATGTGTTGAGTGACAAAGGGAGACTGACCGTATTGTTGTGAGACGTGTGTTGAGTGGCAAAGGGAGACTGACCCTGTAGAGAATCTCTTCTGGTGTCAACATCTTCCCATCCTCATCCAACCTGAACACAACACAACAAACTCTTTCATCTATCTCGTGTCGTTTACTTTAGTTTCATTCTTACCATATGTATTACTTCCCCAAGTATAAGCATCCTGACTATTTGTTCAAATCTACAACTTCATAGAATTTAACCCGGATGTTTTGGCGTTAAAACGTGATATACCTGCTTCCAATAGTTTGTGAATAGTTACTGAAATTAGAACTGGACATGAAAGTTCATTTTGCAAAGAAGGGATGACCGCTTGATTCCGTGCTCAAACACAGCCTTCATGCTGGGGCGAAAACGCCTGAATAACGTCAGAGAGTGGCTTGAACTGCATCTGTCTGAGACAAATTTAGTTCTGCCGACTGTTCAGAAGATAATTTGTCTAGCGCTTTTGGTAACTGTTCAGATGCAGGTTTGGAAAACACCTGTCCTGATTCAACATACCCTTCATGAGACAAGTTCCCATCCGATACCTTGAAGACCTCAATGCGTGGTCCTGACTGTAGCACACCAACTGTGCCACCTTTTCGAAGAAATATTGAATGATCAGTGGGGTTTAATAGTACTACTGATGTGTTTGGTGCCACTACATCTACAACCCCTGTATCTGTCATGAGACTAGACTAGCACTTGGTGTCAGCAAAGCACTGCTACCACCAGCATGCTGCAGCTTATTTTCAGCTATTCCAGTGACAACTAGTTCCATGGTTGGTGGAATTTCTACAGATTGCTCTAGGCGAACATGTGCAATTGTGTTTTGCCTGACTGGTTGGTTAATGCACATGTTGTTGACCCAATCTCCAGCAGCCCATCCATCCCACATTGACATTTCACGTCCATGTTCACGAAGGAAGTCTAACCCAAGAATTCCACCCCATTCTTGTAAATCAGCTACTACAACATCTTGTGATGTATGGAATCCATCAAATTCCAACTCTAGTGTTATTTCACCAAATAATATAATCTGGCCACCATCAGCCCTTTGTAGCTGAGTGTGAATAGAATGCGGAGGACGACGGCTAGCGGCTATGCTCATGTAAGTTTGAGGATAAATTAATGACGCTGTGGCACCTGTGTCCAAAAGTCATACATGCACGTACGAATCACCGAACCATCAACTGGTTTTACTCTAGAAAAGCGTGGGTATACATCAATATTACTGGTAGGTGGCACGTGTTTATCCACTTAATTTCCCAGATCAGTGTTAGGAGAAAGGCTAGTATTTCCAGGGTTTGCTAACCTATCCCCGTTTGGGAAATCTGATTGTGTCCTGTTATGCAAATACGAGGTGTTGCTGTGCCACTGTGGGTTACCCCAACCATCGACTCAGGGACTAAGGTAGGTCTGACGACGGCGTGGTACTGTGCAGTACCTTGCAATGTGGCCCTGTTGTCCGCAGTTATACCAGGTGACATGCAAATGTTGAGTATCGCAGCGATCACCTGTCTGGTGTGAGCTAGAGACTGGAGTGCTGTGATCACCATTTTTACACTGCGACCAAGTTTCCAACACATTTAGCCGAGATATAAGCGTGTCCATCTCAGCATCGTCCTGGCAAATATGTTATGTTAGCTCGCCTCAAGGCAACACAGTGCTGCTAGAGTATATATGCCGCCATTATCTGGTTTAACCACCATATACTGGTTAAATTGTTCACTATTCTCAACTATAATTTGAACCAGTCTTTCGAGAGGCGCTGAGTTAAAGTGTCCGTCAACGTGGCTATGAATTTTTCTATCACCAGTGACAGACGACTTAGCATATCGCAGTTTGGATATGCGTGTCAAGCCAAGTCATGCAACGCACAAACAAAAACTCGCAACGGTTCGGTTGCGTTGCCTGAGGGCTGAACTTGTGTAGTGTAACTCCACTGCCGAACTGGCTGTGCGCACAGTATTTACCACCAAGCGGTAAGCTTCCGCGACGAGACACCTCCAACTGCAAGGCACGTTGGCCAGCTGTCCAACAACATGGATCTGCAGTTGTCTCGAGACGATTAATGAAATCGTCAACGCTGTTGATATGTTTACTGCCCGAGAATGTCGGCAATTTCGAATGCTCGCGACATATTAATACGACAGGGTGCCAGCCTATCAACAGATGATGGGAACTGAGGTGGATCATAAATTACATAATGATAGGGATCGCTTGCCTAGAATGCGCCATTTGCCGAAAACATATTATTTCCTTAAGACTTAACAAAGTTGGATGGAAATGACGATAAACAACACTACTTTTCTGTATGACTGGTCACGGCACCAATGCGATATATCATATATGTATAACGACGTATTTCAATATTGGTTTAAACGGTTTAATAATAAGCTAAAACTACCAACACAAACAAAAAAGCTCCACGCTCCCCGCTCTGCCTCTCACCGCTCTCTAGTTCCGGAGACCCTAGGGGGTGTCACAATCGCCAGCGGGGGTGGGGTGTCACTGTCACATAAGCAGTGGTTCGGTAAACTCCTCACATACATTATTTTTGTGAATGATGCACATTTTGTAGAAATTATTTCGCAATCGTATGTGCCTCGCGGTTGGAAAAATGGTTCCTTTGGGCGAACATATGGCTGCATCGAGATAAAACCCAGTACGGTATGTGCGCATTGCAAAAACAAGCGCTTTGTGTAATGCGGGTTAAGATCGCTGATCTGTGACTGTGGTAGATTATATCTTACATTCCGCATTTCTTCCGGGTTGATCTCAATCAAAATTTGCCTTGATCGTATCGTAGGCCAATCTACTTGACTGCCCTTACTCAAAGCAGCGTATGCCAAGTCACAATCGACACAATCCTTGTGAGCCACGAATGAATGTCGTAGCATTTACGAACGGCGTCTTCCTGGTTTCGACGACCGAGATACGCTGGAAGACCGTATTTCTCTCAGATTTGCAGTGACAAGTGTGTCGCGCCCAGACTCGCAGTAACCAGTGCGCCGTCTTGGACAAGTGCTGGGCACTACATGAAGGAACATGACAACAGTTGTCCAACGTTTGTATGTCCTCGCCGTCTTGTTGGTCGCACAGTCGCAGTTGGCGGTAAGTGACCCGTACGTGTGTTCTACACCAGGGAGATTTTAAATAATTATTTATCTTCTGCTGATGTTCAATGTGAATAATATAATACATAATGGCAAACCCTGAGCTATTTTGCTACAGAACACACAAAGAGTAATTGTCGATAAAGGTCATTTAATAATTATACTAACACATATGCATAATGCTAACTGCTAATACAATGATGCTCATAGCTTAGCTAAACAATTATTATTAATTAAATGACAATGTAAAATTAGCAAAGGTGGGGGTAATGTTATACCCCACCTACTCTACAAAGGAAACAACACAACATCCAAATTAAGGGGCAGAAAGGGGAGGATGGTGGGGAAGAAAATTTACCTCTGTGTTGGCTCTGTTTACAAAACACTCGCTGCAGCTCAGAGATCCAACACAAAGGAATGACGCTGTTAAGCTAAGCAGTCACCCCTGCAAATTCACCATGCTTTGCCTGGCGTATAACGGACCGTTACTCGGAATCTGGATTACATAATTTGATTAATAAACAGATCAATTTCACATCACATTGGATACATACTATTTTGACAGGTTTGTAAAAATATTTGTCCAACGTTTGTATGTCCTCGCAGCCTTGTTGATCGCATAGTCGCAGTTGGCGGTAAGTAACTCATACGTGTGTTCTACAAATTATAAAATAATTACTCTATGCTCTAGGTGTACACCGTACCGGTGAAAAAGCGCTAAATGTGCGCTTTGATCACTCCTGGATACCGCGCTATGAAATTATTTACTTTTACTCAATGGCGGTTTGTGACCTGGAAATGAGTTTAATCTGAGGTTAATATCCCAGGTGGGTTATCCCACCCAAACTGTGGACAGTTCGATGGTTGACACTGGCGTGAGCAATGTGAATGTAGTTTAGACCTCTACACCATTTGGAGGCTTGCTGGTTACAACAGTCATTGTGAACTAGCAAATACGGTCATATCCTTTGTAGCGTGGAACTGTATCAACCGATACAAAAACAGGACCAGGCACGTCTTTCCACTGTTTGAATACATTGTACACAATTAAACAACACTGACTAACTTATATCAGTAAATAAATAACGTGATATGTATGGAGTAAACTATGAACGTACAGGGACCGCAGTGGCTTTCTGTAGTGCACTAGCATGACTGTCACCAGCCCATGTTGACTTCGCGATATCATGGTATCATCTGATAGCGGCCGAGCGATCTTGTTCTACCAGTATGTTCTATGTATATATATGACTCGTACTCCGAATGTCAGTGTGGTAACTCGATACGTGTATTGGCGACTTACCGCTAGTCGTGTATACACGAGCAGTAGTATTCATGCTGAATGGTACATCTCCTTTTTTAAAGAAACATCTGTACTAGTAAACAAAATAAAGTGTTGGTCTACCGATTCACAAGCAGTGAATAAAAAATAACGTGTATATTTATCCAACAAATGAGTTAGTATTGCTCCAATAGCACAACATATCCTGCTGTACAAATTGCATATCCAGTAAGTATTTATAAAAGTAAAAATGTTAATGTCTACCACTGTTTTCTTGTTATAATAACACTAATAACTTTATTTTGACAACATCAAATCCGGGAAGGCTGTCCCGTTCACGGGTGTGTAAATGTAAATTTGCATATACTTATTAAAATAATGGTGACAGTAATAATGATAATAATATAAAGTAATGAGACACTATGATAAAAACCGTGTAAAATTGGCTATGTATAAATTATGTAATTCTTTAAAAAAATGAATATTAAACATAGACATTACAGACAAAACATTAGAACCCGCTATACTGCACTGATAGTAATAAAAATAAATAAGATAAATAATATATGTATATATCGTAATAATAGATTAGCTAAAATATAATGTTCGTTGTGTGAAACTAGTTATGTGGAAAATAAAAATGTCTTTAATTGCTTCTTGAACTGTGTAATGTTGTTGTTGGAAGTTTGTTCCACAGAGTGGGTCTTGCACAGGCAAATGCACGGCGGCCGAAACGTTCCAGGTTGACTCTGGGCACCTCTAGCAGTAACCTGCCTGCAGAGCGCAGCGAACGGGGAGGTGTGTGGCGGCGTAGCAGTGCCGCAAGATACTCCGGCGTGCCATTGTATATGGCCTTGTACACAAGTACAAGTAGTTTAAAATCGATTCGCTTTCTGACAGGCAGCCAGTGTAACTGCCGCAGTATTGTTGTCATGGACTGCCGGTCGCCCCGCCGAATTTGCCTGACAATTCGTGCCGCAGATCGCTGGACCATTTCCAGGCGGTGCATGTAACGATCATTTATGCCGTATAATATTGCGTTGCCGTAGTCGAGTCGCGAAGTTACGAGTCCGTGTATGAGACTCTTACATACAGTGGTACTGATGGAGTCTCGTATCTTGGCGATTCGTGACAGATGGTAGTAGGCGGAGCGACACACGTTGGCCACTTGTGACGTCATAGTTAGGTTTGTGTCGACGTTGAATCCTAGATCCCGTATAACGGGGGAAGTTTCGACGAGCTGGCCACATATGTTGACGCAGGTTAACGATGTTGGTGTATGCAGGCTTGATGAATGGGTGACAATGGCTTGTGATTTGTTGTCATTCATCACGAGTCCGTTATCACAGAGCCATGCTTTCGCGTCTTGTACACAGGCTTCCATACGCGCGAGGGCTTGTGTGTGGTCGGTTGGTGGGAAAGTAATGTACAGTTGGGTGTCGTCTGCGTATAGGTGGTGGCGAATATTGTGCTTTTGTAAAAGTGTCGTCAGTGGTGCGATGTACGCGTTGAACAGTAGCGGTCCAAGGACTATCCCTTGTGGCACTCCTGTAGTTATGATGTCTGCTTCCGACACGCCACTCTTTACTCGTACGACATAATGTCCGATCACACAAGTAAGATGTCAGCCAGGCGAGGAAGTCCCCAGATAACCCGTATCCAGACAACCGTCGCAGCAGTATTGTATGGTCGATGGTGTCGAAGGCCGCACTTAGATCGAGTAGCACGAGGAGCACACTCTGGCGATTGTCAATCGAATGGGCGATGTCGTTGTGTATCCGCACGAGTGCGGTTTCCGCACTATGGTGCGCACGGTACGCACTTTGATAAATCCCATAATACCGTTCTCCTCCATGAAATGTTGTACCTGTTGTGCAACGAAACGCTCAGTCGTCTTCTCCACAAACGTGATGTTAGATATTGGGCGGTAATTTGTGAGCGCGTTGGCGTCAGACCCTCCCTTCTTCAAAATTGGTATAACGACAGCGTGTTTCATGGGTGCGGGAAATACGGTTGTGGTTAGCGAGGCGTTGATGACCCGGGCCAGTAGAAGAGAAAGAGCGTCGATGTGTTGTTTGACAATTGATGCAATATATTATTCACACTTTTAATTAAACCTCAAATTACTGAAGTAATTGAATAATAGATTACTGAAGGCATTGGCTATATGCGTACGTTAGCCGTACATATAGGCCGCCAGTCTAAAAATATGGCATTCATTCTGCGCATGCGTATGCTTTTATTTCCGGTTACGTGAACTGTATTTTAGCATCTTTGTCTAAAGGTAAAGTAGTTGATAAGCGCATGCTCATGATTTCCATACGTGAGCCGTATCTTTAGCAGTCGGTTCTAAACAGTACAGAGAGTTTCCCCGTGCATGCATATATATATATATATATATATATATATATATATATATTTTATATATATATATATATATATATATATATATATATATATATATATATATATATTAGCTGTACTGCGTATCTTTAGCAGTCAGATCTAAAAGTATGTGAATATTTTCCGCGCGTGCATGCCGTATTTTTAGCGAACAAATCTAAAGTATGTGAGTTTTTCCGCGCGTGCATATTGATGTACGTAAGAGCGTAAGCTATTTTGGCACTCATTTCTAAATATACGTGAGCTGTTGTGCCTTTTGTTTTTCAGCATGTTGACACTATTTGATTTTAGTATATATATATATATATATATATATATATATATATATAAATAATATATATTATATATATATATATAAAAATATATATAGTAATTGATTAATTAAATAACGCAAAGCTGTAGTAACACGTCACAGTTGTTTTATTGACTTATAAACACATGCAATTGTAAATGAATGTCAAATGCTCGGAGATCCAGTGATAACTCCATTTCCGGGTTCCAAGAAATGGCTGCACACTACCGTTGTTATCCGACAACCAGTCGCCGAGATCTTATCTTTGTCGAACGTACATAACGGGAAAAACTACCGACGCAACAAACGTCACCTTCGACTGTCAACAATCGGGGCAGACCTACTACATGCACGAATCGGGCCAGCAATCAGCATCGAGCGCGCCCGATCGACAACAACTTAGAGAGTCATCAATTAGCAGCTATATCACACCGGCAGTCTGAGACGTTATAGGCGACCATTATATATATATATATATATATATATATATATATATATATATATATATACCTATTTTATTCACTACAACGGTCGTGATATGGAATGGCACACGTGAAACAGACATAACTAAGGTAATCATGTTTGCAACGCGAAAGTGCAAATTATAAATAAATAAATATGTTTTAGTAACGAAATGATTACTACAATGGACGTGTTTTAGCGACCGAGTTGCGGCAGAGGGTACTGCAACTGTCAGCAACATTTGTCCCGTCGGTCGAAATGGGGAAATGTACAACATTCTGTAACACAATTGCCAATCACTTTTTTCTCAGTATTCTACATATGTTACTATCAGATCGGTAAGACACCGTGGCGGACTATTTGTTATGCTAATTATAGTGGGTACCACGTATTTCAGGCGAACGTCGGATATGATATGAGTTACTGAATAAACGTGTTTCAACCAATACAGGGTGCTGTTTATCTTGGAGAGGTACAAAGTTTGATTACGCGTATTATAATTCTCATGGAAGCAGTGCCATTTTCCATAGACAGTTAATCTAGTTATAAGTCATTTGTTTTATTTCTGATTAACGTTCGTGAAGATTTGCACTATTCGGGGAATCTGTTTTGGGACATACCACCAAATGAATTCCTTCGCCATTGCTCGTTGTGTCCTGCTCAAAAGAACTGCATTGGAATAGTTTGTAAATTCCTAGAAGCACTGAATGAAGGACTGGTATAGTAGAAATTATATTTCTGCATAGCATGGTATCACAGCTTCGAAATAATTATATTTGTCAGACAGTGATGAGGTGCGTATGCATACGGGTGTAATTCGGCCTATGGCTAGGGGTATCAACATTGGCAATCGGCGGCTGATCGAAGCAATGTCCGACAACATAAGATATCGCGGACTACTGGCGGCTGTCAACGGTAGCATGCAGCCATTTCTTGGGACCATAAAATGGAGCCATCCTCACTGGATCTCCGGGTAGATGTACATGGTTGTCATGGAAATGACGCTGTATCTCCTTCTCCTGGTCCAAGCTGCGTCTCACTTTGGTCCCATCGTAGAGAGTCAGCCGTAGAAGTTTCCTTGCTACCGGTAACTCATTTCTAGGCCTGCGGTTCATGGACAGCAGGACTGGTGACAGATTACAACTTTCCAGCGGCGTTGTGCGGTAGTCCATTCAGTAAGGCCAAGTGTTTGCCCGTACACTTGCGCCAAAGCCGCTTGACAATAATGTACTGTTCGTTCGGCTAGGGCCTACGTCGTGAGATTGTGGATATGCGGGCGTTGTAATTGTCGATCCAGTAATGTCTGCTGAAAAGCGGAAATTCGCGAGACGCGAACTGAGTCCCATTATCAGATCGCAACTCGTTTGACATTTGAGGGCGTCGATTTTGGCGCGCTGCCACAGTCGAATTTGTACTCGAATTCTCTAGTTTGTCGACTTCGATGAACTCGGAATTAATAATCCACAGTGACCAAGTAGTTGCTTCTTTCCCATTCAAAAATGTCAGCTGCTATCTCGACCCACGGCAGGTCGGGTGTCCCTGTGGTCTCAGATTCGACGTTTCGGCTTGCTGTTTATTCAGGTACGTATTACACGCTGCGCAATCACCCACGAGATTTCCGATTTGTTGCGTTGTCGCGCTTACATTTTTCCGGGCTTTAAAAACGTTCCGGTTGACGTTTCTGCGCATGCGCAATAAATGCAAAATCACCAATGCCCAGCGAAACAACAAAGCATTTTCGGTATAAATGCCACGAGCTGTTCGTTAACTTACCTATGATGATTACTGTGAAGAGTTTCTTAAAATGTCATTCAACGCAATAAAATATAACGTTTTTTAATAAATCACTGTCACGGATTATGGCGCACTACTGTCACGTGATTTACGCTTGCTATCAAAATATGCCTCAAAACTTGTTTGCCTCGTGTTAATTTGCGACAAATAACTTTGCTGAGAGGTTATATACATCCTAATGAACAACGCGTAATATTCATACCATAAATGCTTTGTCTTTTCGTTACACATTGATGATTTTACATATATCGCGCATGCGCAGACACGTCAACCGGAACGTTTTTAACGCCCGGAAAAATGTAAGCGCTACAGCGTCACCACTGGCCAGAATAGCGCTTCCCGCGCTCGATGCTTGCATTTCGTGATGCCCAAGTGCGCTCGTGTATTTGTGCAAACATGCTATGCCTCATGCTGGGTGGCACAACGATTCTGATGCCGTGTACACATCGACGTCAGACACAGAGAGTTCGTCACATATTGCCCAGTACATTCTGATTGCGTGCGGTGTTTCCCGATTTGTGTCTGGCCAACCCTTCAGTGTCATAGCATGCAGCTCGTTCAGTTCGTCCGCTGTGTATTCCTGGAATTGTTTGTATCGTGCATGTGTTACGGCGATTAAGTTGATCATATTGACCATGTCACGCCCAATATCAGGTAGGGGAAAGTCCCTAACGCGCACCCCTTCCCCAAAGAGCCCCCCCCCTACCCTAGCGGATTGAATCAGCACAATGAAGGCGTTGCTTGTCACATTCGATAGATGTCGTTATTTGACTCATGCGCCGAAAACAATAGCACGTTCGCGATCATCTTGAGACAACACGACTTTCGGTGAGTTTTATGACACGTTTAACCTTATTTTGTGCATTCAGTGGAAGGGTCGTCAGTGCACCAAATAATAATAATTATTACTGCCTACCATGACACTATCAGTAGAAATTATTTATGGCCGAACTATACGCGAATGCTATGAATTTCATTTATAAATATGTTTTTTGGAATTTTGCAAATGGCTGATTTAGTGTCACTAACAGTTTTCCCAAAAGCGCAATTCCCCCATCTCCCCAAAGCGCACCGCAGCAAAACTCATAAAATAGGAGGTGCAGTTTGGGGACATTTAAAGTTTTGTGTATATTATAAATTAGTGCATTTCTTTAGCAAATTGATGCATATCTCGCGTTCTAGATACACATTGAACTAATGCACTCTGTACTACAGTCAGAGTTTACAACCGGCGCGTTTTGGGGACCCGCAATTGACTACATTAATTAGTTTTCATATCTTAAACCAGTGGATCCTTCACTGCCTTGCTGCAAAACTGC
>JAODUO010002462.1:0-7500 GCA_025642075.2 Ridgeia piscesae
AGTTGAAATGCAGAGAGGTGGCCTCGCTGGCTTTCCCTTTCGCATAGAGTGTCAGTATGTCGATGGTGTATTCACTGTTATCCTCGAGGTCGTCAATGATATATGAAGACTTGGGCATGGGAATAATCAGTTCTTTTGCCTGATCGGAAGATGATGACTTGAATATGACCTTTGCCCCAACAATTTCATAGCAACTGATGTCATAGCTCCATGATATCTCCACCGTGGTTTCCCTGCTCCTTTTCACAGTCAGACTCGTGGGTTTGGGATCTGAAGGCAATTGGTTACATGAATGTCCAGTGTGTATTCACGTGTTCACGTTAAGCGTGGAATAGTATGTTTACTTACTACACAGAAACACTGGCAAAAATGTAGCACTACCGCGATAATGTAAATGGTGTAAAACTACTAGCTTTACGAACAATCCAACAATAACATGGCATATTTAGTTAAGTTACAAAAACACATACACGTGAATTACGTTTTCGTAATAAAGTTATCAACCACTGCACACTTAATTATTATTTATTATATTACTTGAATGTGTGTGAGTGTGTGTGTGTGTGTGTGTGTGTGTGTGTGTGTGCGTGCGTGCGTGCGTGCGTGCGTGTGTGTGTGTGTGTGTGTGTGTGTGTGTGTGTGTGTGTGTGTGTGTGTGTGTGTGTGTGTGTGTGCGTGTGCGTGCGTGCGTGATCACATTCACATTTCACACAAACATGCGCTCACACACGCACATATGAAATATGCACACACATACATGTACCATACACACACACACACGCATCGCACGCACACACGCTATGGTGCGCTGTGCGTGTGCTGTGCGGTGGTGGTGTGGGGGGGGGGTGTGTGTGTGTGTGTGGTACATGTATGTTTGTGTGAAATGTGAATGTGATTACGCCTGAGGAAAGCATGCTTTATATATTTAGAATTATTAATTTATTTTATAAACGCACAATATTCGCATGTACAATGTTACTGTGGATACTAAGCTATAATGGTGTAGTATCAATTGGAACACAAACTAATGTTCTACCTTAAGTAATTATTTGTCAAGTAGGAAAGACGTAGTATATATACAATTACTGTAGGTTTTTTAGTTTGCTATTTTGGTAGCAGAACAACTCCAGACATACTTATTTATTAGTAGCTTGAAGTGTATCCCGTGCATTGTATGTTCTTAATTTACTTACACACATTTATTCCAGACAGGTCGTCCACGTTGCTCAGCTGCAAGCAGAACAACACAACACGTGATGCTTCCGGTGCACCTGTAACGCATGCTGGGAAATCTTGATGTAAAATTCGAGTTAAAGTAAGTGACGTTAACAGTAGATATCAATTTCATTTAATTACCATACGAAGTATGCTATGTGCTGCAAATAACATATTTCGCAATACATGTCACACAGACCTGCTCACATGCACGCAAACATGAAATATGTACACACATACTTGTACACACACACACACACACACACACACACACACACACACACACACACACACACACACACACACACACACACACACACACACACACACACACACACACACACACACACACACACACACACACACACACACACACACACACACACACACACACACACACACACACACACACACACACACACACACACACACACACACACACACACACACACACACACACACACACACACACACACACACACACACACACACACACACACACACACACACACACACACACACACACACACACACACACACACACACACACACACACACACACACACACACACACACACACACACACACACACACACACACACACACACACACACACACACACACACACACACACACACACACACACACACACACACACACACACACACACACACACACACACACAATAACAATAACAGAATACACAAAAAATACTATGAAACGCATCATATAAATTCAAACTAACTTGGAACGGTTTTGATGTGTTCAATCCGGCGTTGTTGTAAATTGTTGCATCGACTTTGAAACTTCCAGATCCTTCAACGAGCCAGCAGTGGTTGATGACGAACTCCTGCTTGCGCCAGTAGCATCCGTTATGTGGCGTACACACGCACGTACCATCTTGTTGACAACTCGCCGTGTCCTGTGGAGAAAGAACGTTATGCCGCAAGGTAGAGCACGGAGATATAGTTCTCATCCCACATAGGACACTTTTGACATAGAACTTTGCCATGAAATATGTGGCGCAACTAAACGTTATAGTAATCGCCTAGGTTTGCTCATTAAACAACGTTACTAAACAATGTTTTGCAGAGACAAGTGACGAATATGCCGTTATGACCATACACATTATGTACCGTGTCAATTAACAACGTATTCACAGCAATGGTATGCGTTAAATTTTCAATTTGTTTGAGACGCAACATCATTTAAAGTTTAAAAAAGTTGTGCGAAACACATTTATATATCAGCGTATAACCAAATGCAGTCTGCCACACTGACCCGTTTCTCTCGTCGGCCGCCTCCACTGGTCACCCGTTGACCTTGCACAGTTCCGTTCCCTACTACTGTGTCCAGTTTGGCGTCGGAAACAATGAATTCTATCTTCCTTATGCCGCTCTCCTTATCTTCCACATCTACAGTGACTCTGAAACGTCATCCATTCCCTCAGGTTTAATGACCTAACACTGTGAACAACGTGATAAATACGTCAATGTTCGTTTGCTGCGTCTTGTGTATGCACATTATGTCATATTTAGCAAAACAAAACTTTTCAGGTGCAAACACTTTCCATTAAAACAAGTTTTTTCGTCCTCGTAGGTACGTTCTTATATAGCGCTGTATCCAATCCTCAGGATTGCTCAAAGCGCTTTACACTTTACGTCCCCGGCAGACCTGTTAAATCACACACCATCTCAACTTCTCTGGGAAGCATACAGCCATTTGCTACACTTAATGCGCGAATCGAATAACGCACATAGCCAGGTACTCATTTATACAGCTGAGTGAACTGGAGCAATGCAGAGTGAACAATCTTGTCCAAGGTTTTAATACCACAGCTCAGGATTCGCATCCGGGTCCTCTTAGTCGAGAGTCCGATGCTCTAGCCCTGAGCCACTGCGCTCTACATGGTAACAAGTTATTATTAATTATGATTCATGATATAATTATGCTACGTACGTAATCTTTCTGGCGGGCATACATACACGAACGCACGCAATCACGTTTATCTTGTTACCCCGAGCAAATACCATGATGTAGCATATATATATATATATATATATATATATATATATATATATATATATATATATATATATATATATATATATATATACCTGGCATATGCGTCGTGGGATCGTCGGAAGGGTTATTTCTCAGTATATTTTCCTCCTTAACTTCAGGCGACGTCGAGTCAATTCCTACCACCAGCGAGTCAGTGTAACTGTTTCCCATGATGTCCTCCGCTTTCACGAATACCTTTATGAATTCACCGTCGGTGAGCTCTTTCTGCAACTGTTTCCATTCACGTTAATCATGAGACCAGTAACAACGTATTTATCTTTAATTGAATTCGCTCGCAATAAAGACTATTTTCAAAACAATGTACACTTAAAATCAAGTATAACAGTGCAGTGCGTAATACAGTTATTGATATGTTCTACTGATATCCGTGTTTATTTGTTGTGGCTTTAAAGATTTGGCAAGGTCTTGATCCAGCAACTTCGTCGGCACCATTACTTGGTTATAAATATTATTTTGGATACCTCACAATGCAAAAACTACATGTTACAAACCTCAGTGCAATAGTTGTTATGAGGATGCAATATAATTGTTAAAAAATCCACCTACGGCTACTTACTTCGTATTCTGTCTGAAGTCCCATATCTAACCAATCAGACGGTTCGACATCGCTCATATGACCATACCCAAAATAGAAATTCACGATTCCTTGCTGATTCGGTATTTCGTTCACGGTTCTGTTGCCTTGCAAATCGTCTAGTCCTGGGGAATACCAAGGTCATTGTATTTCAAAACACACTATGTATATAGAGAATTTGTAGTTAAGAAAGCAATTGTATGCAACAAATTGTTGTTCAATAAATACATGTGTAAGCGTTGGAAATTTGTGAATCCCACAGTGGCTTACCGATTACTTCATTTAGTATACCATTTTTGTGGGACAACTGCTCATCTTCATAAACTTTGGATGGATTGACGGGAACAAAACGGGCTTCTAGTGGCATTAAGCATAATTTGTAGCTGTATTGCATATTATTTTACAGATCTGATCGTTTCCGACGGATTAACGGATGCCGGTGGACAATCATACCTTTAACTATTGGCCACGGTTCCACCTTGTTGAGCAATTTGTTGTCGTGTTGGAAGGCATTCTTGAAGTGACCCTGCCAGTTGACGACGAAATAATTGGCAGACTCCGTCAGCCAGACGACGCCATCACGTACATCCGAAGCACCCGTCACGTACATCGGGTTGTTGGTGACAGTGACACGTGATTTCGGGTCCCAAAGAAAGAGACCACGGGCTAAGGCGGTGTTTCCGGCAGAGTCTTCCACAGTCAACACGATGGAGTACATGCCGGGCTCTGACACGTTGTATGAAGGGAAGTCCTCGCTGGTGAGAGTAACACACGCGAAATTAATTATTTAGCGTCACAAATATAGAAACATGCATTCCGAGGTGCTTAGATATACAACATTAATAGGTTACATTAAAATAATAATAATAATAAATTAAATTAATTGAATCACATGATAATATATTAACAACACAAAAAATGTAATATATATATATATATATATATATATATATATATATATACATATATATATATATATATACAAAATATATATATATATATATATATATATATATTATGATAATAATAATGAAAAAATGTATAATATTTATATAAATTAACATACGATGATACCAAGAATGATTACTAAACGACATGGTAGTACCCATGTGTCTCTCGTCGGCACATCTAGTGAGATGATAAGGAATATTACTGTACTGTTTGGAATAACTTTTTAAAAACAATTATGGAATAGCAATATCGACCACATTGGCAACAGAGAAACTGGGAAGGCTATAAAACTGCAATTCTCTCCTCCCATCTGGTTCTTCTGTCAGTCGTATGAATGCACCAGGTCTCCTCTGCCTTCCGAACGCCATCCACCTCCATGGTCGACCAGGTTTGTTGTTTGTTGGCTAGGGGTTCACAGATGGGACCATGTTGCTTCGATAGTGTTGTGTGCGTGCGCAGAGCTGTCTATGGTTTCGCCAAGACTATCGCTGGAATAATGCGTCTTCTCTTGATTGGCATCGATGCGTTTGTTTGTTTCTTCTTACTGTGGTGTAGTTTCTTGGACACGAGCCTCACTTTGCTGACCACCAAGAAATGATCCGTGTCACAGTGTGCGCGATGGTGGCTTCGTGTGAGCCCCACTTTGCTGACCAGTGATCCGTGTCACAGTCTGCGCTATGGTGGCTTCGTGTGAGCAGGACACATTTGTGATCCGTGCGCCTGGTGATGATGAAATCCAAGTGATGTCAGCGATGTGACTATTGGTTTCTCCGTGAAACCTTGTGACGCTCCCATTGTAGGCCAAACCATCACAATCAGCTATAACTCTAGCGTGGAAATCTCTTAGAAAGTACAGCCATTTAGTTTTAAGTCTCTCTCATGTAGAGCCTAAAAATCTTTTCTTCCGTTGAGAGTTGGAGAATAAATGCTTAGGAAGTTGACTGGGTCTTCCAATGTAGAAAGTCGAAGAGAGAGAATCCTCCCTGTGCCCTCGGACGGCAGCTTGAGCAAGAGCTAGTTCTTCACAACGAACCCCATACCGATTCGCCTTGGTTTGACCTTAGGATTGCCTTGCCAATAGAAGGTGTAGCTAGACTCTCGTACATAACCACTATTAACCCGTCGCGATTTTTAGACATATTCGTACACTGCATATTGTAAATCATTATACATTGCATGCACTCAGTCATGAAGACATTGCTATAGATGATTGCATTTTCATAATTGTGTTCGCTAAATATAGCAAGCCCAACTCGGAGAGGTGTGGTTCCTCAAACAGCAGCAATATTGAGTGGGCTACTATCGTTTTCATTTGTTTTCAAATGGATCGTGCCTCTACGCAAAATACACATTTAAGCTTTTAAAATGTAATGAACAAACATTTGGATGAACATAGCAACACGTGTTTATATACAACGTTTTGCATAATTGCATCACAACACTAACGACACAACAATCACGACACGACAATCACGACACAACACCAACGACACGACACGACACGACACGACACGACACGACACGACACGACACGACACGACACGACACGACACGACACGACACGACACGACACGACACGACACGACACGACACGACACGACACGACACGACCCGACACGACCCGACCCGACCCGACCCGACCGCCCGACCCGACCCGACCCGACCCGACCCGCCCGACCCGACCCGACCCGACCCGACCCGACCCGACCCGACCCGACCCGACCCGACCCGACCCGACCCGACCCGACCCGACCCGACCCGACCCGACCCGACCCGACCGACCCGACCGGCCCGACCCGAGCCGCGACCGGCCGCCCGACCCGCCGACCCGACCGAGCCCGACCCGACCCGGCCGCCCGGACCCGACCCGACCCGACCGGACCGGACCCGGCCCGACCCGACCCGACCGACCGACCCGACCCGACCCGACCGACCCGCCCGACCCGACCCGACCCGACCCGGCCCGACCCGCCCGCCCGAGCCGGCCGCCCGGCCGACCCGCCGGCCGACCGACCGACCGACCGACCGACCGCCCGACGCGACCGACGCGACGCGACGCGACGCGACGCGACGCGACGCGACGCGACGCGACGCGACGCGACGCGACGCGACGCGACGCGACGCGACGCGACGCGACGCGACGCGACGCGACGCGACGCGACGCGACGCGACGCGACGCGACGCGACGCGGCGCGACGCGACGCGACGCGACGCGACGCGACGCGACGCGACGCGACGCGACACGACACGACACGACACGACACGACACGACACGACACGACACGACACGACACGACACGCCACGCCCCGCTCCGCTCCCCCTCCGCTCCGCTCCGCTCCGCTCCCCTCCCTCCGCTCCTCGCTCCGCTCCGCTCCGCTCCGCTCCGCTCCGCTCCGCCCCGCCCCGCCCCGCCCCGCCCCGCCCCGCCCCGCCCGCACCGCACCGCACCGCACCGCACCGCACCGCACCGCACCGCACCGCACCGCACCGCACCGCACCGCACCGCACCGCACCGCACCGCACCGCACCGCACCGCACCGCACCGCACCGCACCGCATCACATCATATCATAAGAACAATCGTTTGTAATTACAGTAACACTTCTAACATATATATATATATATATATATATATATATATATATATATATATATATATATATACTATAAATGTA
>JAODUO010002462.1:12500-26213 GCA_025642075.2 Ridgeia piscesae
CGTCTCGCGTTGTGGGTGGAAGCGAACGTGTCTCGGCACAAGTCGAGCGAAGGCTGCAGCCACTCGGTTCTAGAAATGGTTGCCTTGCTGACACCAAACAAATCACCAACTACCAACTGGAAGCTTCCACACGCAAAGAATCGCAACGCGTCAAGAACTTGGAGCGTTGGTGTCAGTGAACCTTTTCATTCAGCAACCGAAATGTTGTCACCGACCATATCTACAAGGTTCATGATGTCAGCACGACGAAAACGGTACCTCATGTACAACTCAGCGTCGTCGTAAATTTCGAAGGGGTGTGCCCTGTCCCTGAACACTCGCTCTCGATGTAATCCTCTTCTTGCTCCGTTATTCAGTCGATGTACAGGTCGTAATGCCGCCATTTTGAAAGTGTCTAAGAAGTACTTAGTGGATTTACGCAATGGGGGTAGGTGGCGTAGGCTAAGTAGTACATAGCGTCTATTGCGTAGTCTAAGTAGGGGACATGAAACGCAACATTGTCTATGGTAACCTTAGCACTAAGTAAACGTTCGTAGCCGCTAAGTACGCTACATGAAATTGGCCCCAGGAGAGCAACATATTTTGTAATAAGCATGGTACATATCCAATACCCTATAGTTGAAAATGTTATGTCATCTGGACACGTACTTGACTCGACAATTCCAATGACACACATGATGGTGGTAGCTTAAGGTAAATGGATATGATCAAAGATGGCTGTCAAAATCAATATTATTATAGTGTCAATATATAAATCAAGATGTCGGGAGTTCGCTTTTACACCATATAAGAACAAACAACAACATAAGCAAGAGGTGGTTTGCAGTTTTAAAATATGCCATTCTGGCATTGTAAGAAATGTGAAACGTCGACAATTCATTATTCCGTCAATAAATTAATTTGAACTAGTATCAAACCGTGTTTCTTCTGATATGATTTATAAATAGTTATATCATTTTGTTTAGAAGTGAACAATTACCACATGTTACTCCGCTGCCATATCCAAACATTGTTTTCGTAGTTACCAAGATAAACGTCATTACTTTCTGCGATGCCTTTACAAGAGAGAAACCACTGAGCCACAACCACACAACGAAACACAAGTGAATCCAATAATGTATATGGACCTATATCTTTTATAATGAATACATCAATGACAATTTGCAAAAGCAGAAGTGATATCATTCTTCATCAAGTTGTGTTGACGCAGATGGGTGTATCCTCCACATTCAAAATATCCACAGCTTGTTACAGTGTTCCCGTCTCAAGAAACGTATTAATAAAACACGAGGTACCATCGATATTGCATTTCAGTTCTTGGCAGCGCATGCAAACTCGGAATCGATAGATGGCCTACGCTTAGAAAGAACTGGTAACACCATAGTTCATAAAAGGTTGCTGCATTTACTAACTTTGATGACATGAAAGACATGTGATCACTGAAGACATTTAATCGTTTGCATCGAATGGATGTAAATACCATGCGATATGCTATGTGTTACATAGGAAAGACAGTTGACAAATGTCTCAAAGCAAAATCTAGCCCACAAGTTGAAGACAGAGACATTTTAGAGAAACATAAAATGTTCACTTCCGAATATATGTATATGTACCTGAAAATATGTTTTGGAAAAACCGCTTATTCAAACGTTTTCAGATGTCTGAACGATGAATTGTCTAAGTCACGTCCCAGTCACTGTCCCAGAGAGAGTTGTTACTATTTCCCCGACGCCCAGATAGTTTTCAACATAGGATACACATCTACTAGGGCGTGTTGAGTGTGCGATAACTGCATAATCGTTTACGTATGCATAATTACGTTACGTAGGTACGTCAAATTCAACGCAACATAAACTGAGGAATGTGGACACAACAACAGTGCTCTATTCAAGATCACTATGAAGAGAAAAAATGTTCCAAAATGTCCCAGTCCTATCTGATATTGCACAACTAGCAGATGATTTTCTTGAAGACTTCACACCTTCGCAGCCAGATAGCAAGCAGACGCCTGCTAACAGTGGACGCTGATTATGTACATTGTGAATAATCCTGCACAGTAAGTGCTTTTACCGGCATTACAGAGACGTCGTTACCACATTAGTAAGGAAGTGTCCAACAAAATCAAGTGTGGTCGTTCCACTTCCTACCCCATTTGTGAAAACTAATATTGACATTGCACCGACATTAACAACAATCATCAAAATGTTGATCGAGTTGTAGTCCGTGCCAGACAACTTCAAACACGCCATAATCAAACGTCTACTAAAGCAATCAAACTTGGATCCAGACTCGATGAAAAACTACCAGCCAATACCAAACCGGTCTTTTGTTTCATAGTTATTGGAGCATAATGTAGCAGTACAACTTCGCCAGCATCTAGACAACAGCAATGTATTGGACATTTTCTGAAGTGCATATCGACAACGTCATAATGCCGAGACTGCGCTGTTATGCATCCAGAACGACCAATTTAATTCCGCCGACAGAAAGAAATGTGTGCCGCCAGGGCTACTCGATATGAGCGCTGCATTTAACACCATTGGTCACTCGTTGTTAGTCAGCCAGATATGCAGCAAATGCATTGAAGGCACTGCACTGAAATGGCTGGAATGATATACGTCGAAGCGGACACACGAATACAAACACACACGCATGGTGACACAAGTGTTGGTAATAGATGTAATGGTGTTTTTACTATGAATTTACAGCAAATATAACTGTTATACAAACCATGATAATTATAACGAAATAAATAGTATAATTATATTCCGACTTGATAAAGATTGTCATGTCACTATATATCTCGGAATAATAAAAAACATTCACAGTAACACATACCGACGCATGCATGTGCAGCTTCCCCATAAACACGCTCTCGCGCAACAATAGGACTCTTTGTGCAGCTTTCTAACCCAGACATGTTGCTTCTCCTCACAGTGGCGGTAATCTTGATCATCATCCCTGTAAAGAAGACAATTATACAATGAATATTGATAAATAATGTTACAAGCTTTATATATGTCATGGATCGCCATGACGCTGCTATATCTGAAAATTTTCGACATGCATCATTCCAACCATTTGCTGGATTTGAGGGAACGGGACAGCAAGAAAAGAGCCGAGCCTAGAGGCTGTGTAATACTCTTCTCTGGACATGATGAATATGGTACCCCCACACAGAAGGAGTAGCATTCATGCTATCAAGAGTGGCACAGTGGCATTGCAGGGTAGGAAGCGCATGGACCGCGAATCATCAGAGCATCTTCAGAAAAAAATAAGATGAACGTCATCCAGTGCTATGCACCAACGAATAACAGCGATGAAGAAACCAAGGACCATTTCTACAGCAGCCTACAAAGCATCCTGGAAAATTGCAGAGAAAAGGATGTGACCATTCCCATGGGAGATTTCAATGCGAATATTGGAATGGACAACAACGGATATGAAGAAGCGATGGGAACCCATGGTGTAGGAGAGATGAATGAGAAAGGAGAGAGATTTGCGAACACATGTGCACAGAACAACATTGTCATCGGGGGCAGCATTCTCACATACACATACAGAGTGATACAAGACCACATGGGTGTCACTAGATCACTTGATAGGGAACCAGATAGATCATATTTGCACAGGAAAGAGATTTAAGAGGTCATTTGAAGATGTGAGAGTGAAGAGGGGGCGCACGTGGCATCCGACCACCATCTGCTGATTGCCAGACTTAAACTCAAGTTGAAGAAAACTGGATGGTCTCAGTAACAAACAGACGAATGTACAATGTCGGCCTCTTGAATCATCCACAGACAAGATAGGAATACCAGCTGAACCTTGCTAACAAATTTCAAGTGTTACAAGAGCGAATTGAAGAGACGAACCAGACCTAAATAGCCAGTGGCAGAATACCAAACAGACACTGACATCAACTTGCTCAGATGTCATTGGCCTGAAGAAGCAGCAACAGGAAGATTGGATCATAGTAGAAACCTGGCGCAGGACCTAGGTATGGAAGGATAACAGAAATAAGCAGTAAATAACAGTCGAACAAGAGCGGGACAGGCATAGGTACAGGAAGAGCACAGAGAAGTCAACAGAGAGGTAAAGAAGAGTGTTAAAATGGACATACGCAACTACATCGACAGTCTGGCAGAAGAAGCAGAACAAGCTGCAGGCAGCGGAATCATGAGACAGTTGTACGACAACACCAGGAATCTAGCAAATAAGTGTAGCAAGCCAGAAAGATCCGTGAAAGACAAGGCAGAAAGGAGCATTACGGGAACTGAGCAATAGCTCAACATATGGGCTGATCAGAATTCAGCCATAAAACACCCGATTAACAATAAAGCAGCAGGACTGGACGACATTCCAGCAGAAGCACTCAAGACAAACATCAACACCTCTCTGGGGCCATTGTACCCTCTCTTTACAACGATCTGGGAAACGGAAGAGATGTCATCAGATTGGAGATAGGCATACCTCATAACACTTCCCAAGAAAGGAGATCTCAACAACTGTTCCAACTACAGAGGAATCACACTTCTGTCAGTGCCGGGGAAAGTCTTTAATAGAATAATCTTGGTAAGAATGAAAGACGAAATCGACCCATTGCTGAGAGATCAGCAAGCCGGATTCCACCAAAAGAGATCGTGCTGGATCAGATCGCAACACTGCGCATCACAGTAGAGCAACCGTTGGAGTGGAACTCTTTATTCTATATCGACTTTGTTGATAACGAAAATGCGTTTGACAGCTATTACGGGATACACTACGGAAAATACCACGACATAACGGCATACCAACCAAACTGGTCAACTTGATTAAGAACAACTATGAAGGAACAAGCTGCAGAGTAACCAACGGAAGACAACTAACCAAGCATTTCGAAGTGAAGACCGGTGTTAGACAAGGTTGCTTGCTGTCCCCGTTCCTCTTCCTTCTGATCATTGATTGGATTATGAAGATATGCGCAAGGCAGAGACGAAATGGAAACCAGTGGACACTATGGACGCAACTTGAAACATGGATTTTGCTGATGATCTAGCACTGTTGTCCCACAGCCATCAACAGGTCCAGGAGAAGACCAGGGAACTGGCAGCCATCTCTTCACGAGTGGACCAAATGTACATAAGGTCAAGACATAGGTCCCCGAAGAAATGTATCCAGTGCGGAGCCAGTCACATGGAAGGGAATGAAATTGAGAACATTAAATTGAACCTTCACATACCTGGGTAGTATCATTGACAAACAAGGTAGTGCAGATGCGGATGTTAAAGCAAGGATAGGCAAGGCGAGAGGAGCATTTATACAGCTCAAGAACATCTGGAGCTCCAAAATGTTGTCATTACACACGAAGATACGCCTGTTTAACTCCAACGTGAAGTCCGTACTACTGCATGGAGCAGAGACGTGGAGGACAACTAACACCACCATCAAGAACGTACCTCCGGATCCGCTGGCCTATCACCATCTGCAACATTGACTTGTGGGACAGAACATACCAACTGAATGCTGGAGATGAGATCAGAAGGAAACGATCAGGTGAATTGGTCACATGCTCCGGAAACCAACATCAACTATCATCACGGAGGCCCTGACATGGAACCCACAAGGAAGAAGAAAAAGAGGTCGTCCAAGGAATACGTAGAGAAGAGATTCCCAGTCAAGGATGACAGGTTACACCTGGAGGCAGATTGAAATAAAAGCCCAGGAGAGAAGACTCTGGAAAAATGTGGTCAATGACCTATGTCCCAGGAGAGACAAGTGAGTAAGTAAGTAAGTAAGTAAGTAATTAATTAAGTAAGTAAGTAAGTAAGTAAGTAAGTAAGTAAGTAAGTAAGTAAGTCAGTAAGTAAGTAAGTAAGTAAGTAAGTAAGTAAGTAAGTAAGTAAGTAAGTAAGTATTTATGGGAAATGGGTGTACTTAGTTCAAGTATCCTCTATTTAGGGTTTTTGGAACATGAACAATGACCCTAATGCACTGGCAACGGAGTATAGGTGGTGGATGTGAACTCTAAGTTCATGATGACTGATCAGTCAGTGTAATCCTTTCCGATATAGGGTATACCTGTAAAAAAGAGGGGGTTTATATGAGTTGCCTAAAAGTGAATAACATATATATTGAACAAGAATACGCGTATATACCGGAAGCACAGGAGTGCATGCAGCCGTTACACTCCCATGTCAATATACATTAAACAAATATCATTTATGCAAGATCGACTGTAGAAGTTGATGTTCTCCATTCTGTTCTGTTAAAAAATAAATATTGATTAAAACAAATGTTGTCAGTCAGTCGGTCGGTCGGTCGGTCGGTCGGTCGGTCGGTCGGTCGGTCGGTCGGTCGGTCGGTCGGTCGGTCGGTCGGTCGGTCGGTCGGTCGGTCGGTCGGTCGGTCGGTCGGTCGGTCGGTCCGGTCGGTCGGTCGGTCGGTCGGTCGGTCGGTCGGTCGGTCGGTCGGTCGGTCGGTCGGTCGGTCGGTCGGTCGGTCGGTCGGTCGGTCGGTCGGTCGGTCGGTCGGTCGGTCGGTCGGTCGGTCGGTCGGTCGGTCGGTCGGTCGGTCGGTCGGTCGGTCGGTCGGTCGGTCGGTCGGTCGGTCGGTCGGTCGGTCGGTCGGTCGGTCGGTCGGTCGGTCGGTCGGTCGGTCGGTCGGTCGGTCGGTCGGTCGGTCGGTCGGTCGGTCGGTCGGTCGGTCGGTCGGTCGGTCGGTCGGTCGGTCGGTCGGTCGGTCGGTCGGTCGGTCGGTCGGTCGGTCGGTCGGTCGGTCGGTCGGTCGGTCGGTCGGTCGGTCGGTCGGTCGGCCGGCCGACCGGCCGGCCAGGCAGGCAGGCAGGCAGGCAGGCAGGCAGGCAGGCAGGCAGTCAGTCAGAAACAAAGATCCAGCGTTCCGCGTCCGTCTTTGACATATACAAACACGCGCGCAAGTTCGCACGCACACACATACGTGAATGTGTACAAATAGGTCATTCAGTGTGAGGGGATATTTTGCCGAAAGAAATATAGTCATACGTGCTGTGAAATATAATATAATATAATAAACTGTAACTCGTATTATTATAATCATACGAGTTGTAGCTTATTATATAATATAACGCTATATGGAAAGTAGTTATTTATTATGAATTACTTCAACGGCCATATACCCCACTTTAGTGGGCCGTTATACTCTTAATGGCCTGTAAATCGGTCTCAGCCGTAGACAACTTTGTTTCTGTGTTACCCAAACAATGAGTTAGTAAAACACGTCCATTGTTTTACGTGTTCCTTAAAATGATCAAATATGTAATGTGGAGCTTTATTTGGTTCCGTGTAAATATATCGTTTTATTGGTATTGTTAGATGCGCCATCTTGCGGCACCTATCCGTACACCCATACATTTACTATAATGAATGCAGGTGTTTTGAGACTGAACTAGTAACATGTTTGGTAATAAACCATTGCATCACAGAGACGGACGGACTCAAAATACGCATGACTGATAAACATATAATTAAAAAGTAACGAGTTATTAATCACGTGTAGCTTGTGGCACTTTGAGGCTGTTGTCTGTGCGCTATCGCAATGTTACCGCAAATACGCCTTGTGTCATTACTGTTAGTATTACGACATGTCAACTTTGTAGAAAACATCGGTGTCGTTGAGTCAATTTGATACTCGAATGGCGGTCACGCTAAACACCTTATCCCCGATTCTGTCGCCTATGTATAAAGCAACTGCTTGTTTGTATTACTAGTACGACGTTTGTTTACAAATCATAGCACCGTGAATCCTACTCACCCCGAGACCACTTGCACTTGCACTTGCACGGCGACCACGACGAAGCACACAAGACCGAGTAGCGCAGACGACGCCATGACGGTCGGCTCTGTGGCCTTCTGTTACCTCGACAAGTCACTTCTCTAGCCTAGGCTCGTATGTTACGTAAAGAACGTGTGTGCCGTGCGTTACAGATACCGATGCTCTCACAGCGACCTGGCCGTTGCGAAGATAATCACTCAACCGTGAACTAGTAGATCCCAGTCTGTGACTCGGCTCACTGTGTCGTCAACAGTAACACAGCACACTTTCTGACAGCACTAAACGATTGTCATTTACTGTCCATGCTACGTTGACCAGAAACATATGTCGCCAGTAACACCCTCCGAACTTATTTCGTCGTGTGACTAAACACCCTTTCCGTAAATTACTTCCTGGTCGTGACTGACGTTGCTATTTTGGTGCTCACGTGGTTTCACGGTTGACTGCATTACCTACGTTTACAAAAGCCTCCGTGATGCGACAGTTCTACCGTATACACAGCTGTAAACATATTTGATTTACTCATAAACACCCCTACATACCCGTTTAGTAAATATGTGTAACATTATATATAATGTCACTCAATTATCGTATTAATGATCGCTTTACATAGAACTCAACAGTTAACTGTCCGCTGCTGTCAACGTGATTTTGAATCGACCCCCCTTATTTAGAGACAACCACAGACGACAATAATTACATAAAAACCCGTTAGTATAATTATTGTAATCGTCGAGGGGTCAATGAATCACGCGTGACATCATATCCCGTAACACAAAACATAGGTGCATTTCAAAGAATGTTAAGAATACTCGTTAAACTGAGAGACCACAATCACGACAAAACACTGAGATAAGAGAGGCGTGATAAAGGGAGAGTCAAGACGATACACAGTCGAAAAACGTTAAGTTTATTATAAGTTTGATGAGACAATATAGGCCTAGAAACAATGTGTTCAAACTTAATAAAGCAACGTGCGTGTGCGTGCGTGGGTGCGTGGTGTGTGTGTGTGTGTGTGTGTGTGTGTGTGTGTGTGTGTGGTGTGCGTGTGCGTGTGCGTGTGCGTGTGCGTGTGCGTGTGCGTGTGCGTGTGCGTGTGCGTGTGCGTGTGCGTGTGCGTGTGCGTGTGCGCGTGCGCGTGCGCGTGCGCGTGCGCGTGCGCGTGCGCGTGCGCGTGCGCGTGCGCGTGCGCGTGCGCGTGCGCGTGCGTGCGTGCGTGGGTGGGTGCGCGCGCGCGTGCGTGCGTGCGTGCGGGCGTGTGTGTGTGTGTGTGTGTGTGCGTGTGTGTGCGTGTGTGTGCGTGTAGGTGGGTGTCCATGCAAATCATGGTTAGTGATAAAACACAAACATGAATTACATTGTTGTACATCAAATTATTCCGAACATCATACACAATTCATAGAAGAAAAACGTCTGAGCTATGCAACGATTTCTATAAGGTTACTGAGAAGATATGGGAAAGAATTTTAATATATGCATGACACGGTTTTAGACCAGATTGCGACGTTTTAGTTTATAAGACTAGACATCACTGAACATCCACCAAGCACACTAAATACTGTGTAAGGATGGTAGTGGGTGGGTGGGTGGGTGGGTGGGTGAGTGAGTGAATGAGTAGGTGAGTGGGTGATTGGGTGAGTGAGTGAATGAGTGAGTGAATGAGTGAGTGAGTGAGTGAGTGAGTGAGTGAATGAGTGAGTGAGTGAGTGAGTGAGCGAGTGAGTGAGTGCGTGAGTGATTATCAGAGATTGTGAGTGAGTGAGAGAGTGGGTGATTGAGTGAGTGAGTGAATGAGTGGCTGGGTGAATGAGTGAGCGAATGAGAGTGAGTGAGTGAGTGAGTGACTGCATTTGTGAGTGCGTGCATTCATACATATGCCAGTGGGCATCAGTTAAAGGAAATATCCGTGCTTGTCTACTATGATGTTCCAAAGGGCAAAACATATATTCAACATCGTCACGAAAATAAGTAGATTTGTTTATGCAGTTGTTGGTTCTAGATTCTCTTGTGTGAAGTGGTCTGCTGTGTCGACTATGTCAAACGTATGTGACCTTCGCGGACACAACAGCCAAACAACACCGTCTCACTGCTATCTGAGCACGTCACATCAAAGACGTCGTGATTCAGAGCATCGGGCATTTTGGAACGAATCCAAAGTGCGCCGTCGGTTTGGACAAAGAATGCGCTCAGGGCCTCAGTCCATATCGACTGTGACCAACGGGTAATCTTGTGCTGCACGACTCTCTTATTTATAGTACGAATGAACCATATCAAAGCACACGTCAAACATGTTTCACACACCACCCTCGGGCCCCACGGTGGCACTTCAATGGAACTGGTAATAATCATATCGGAAGATCTCGTTCGTAGACCGAGTGAACTAGTGTAACCCTCCCACAATCAAAGCTGGCATCGAAGTGGTATTTATCTAGTTTACCAACCGTTTGGTCACGATAACAATGGCGTGACTGCAAATTTATACCGTGTACCCTTAATTGCATCACTCCACATCAACCTATATATTGTACTAAATGTCAACCAATAAATCAAAACAACGCCACATGGCTTTGTTCGTAGCGCGTTCTTTATGCCCCGTAACTTCGAAACGAACGCACGCCCGTGCAGTTTGACTCGGCACATCTGAAGGAGTAAATTTCACCAGTGTCCGACAACGCCTGGGGCACCGGACACGACGGACACGGAAAGAACATGCACAGGAAACTACTGATGAAATTCCGTGACTGCGTCCAAGGCGAAAAAAATGTATAATTTTTCGCTACAAAACTCTACCACCCAATGGACGAACTGGCTACGAGAGACGCCATTGGCGTCAACATTGCATCTACGGACGGCGAGTACTCAAGTGTGCGAATCACAGACAACACCCTCGCCACACAGTACTACGCCTGCGTCAACAAAATCATCATGCAAATAGCCAAGAAGTCAAAAATATTTTGATAAAATTAAAGTCGGCACACACAGATTAAATTATCTGCTGCCTGATAAAAGACATATCAAATATAATATTAGACAACAAAATGTGTACCCGTTACCAGTTACTAGAACGAATAGATTCCGTAACTCCTTTTTACCGTGGGCTTTATACAACTGTCAGTAAAAAGGCTATTAATACGGTATGATTTGCGGTATCAAATGTATTTCTATTGTATTTGTATGATGTTTTGATGAGTTTTGATGAGTTAACTGTAACCTATTGTAATGTCAATCCAACTCAGTTGAGTTGCTAATAAAACTCAACTCCGGACACGCTTGAGTAACTACATATCGGGCATACGACATTACAATGACGCATTGATAAGTGGCCAAACATTTAACGGAGCTGTTCTACTTAGCCGATTTGTGACTCACAATCTTGGAATCAGGGTCATTTTCTGACGTCGCCTTATTGAATCTATCTACAGACGACAATATGAATACAAACGGATTACAAAACATGAAACTACGCAGGCAGGGAGTTAAATGTTAGAGAGAACTCAATATAGTATAACCTTTCGTGGTTCGCTTCTCCCATATATATAATAGCCAGCTATTAATACTCATAATCGTAGTCGTGACGCTGTTCCAACATTCGTTGCTCACAGCGCTGTACAAAAAGTTCTTGAAAATAGATAAGTCTTTAGTTTTACACTAAATGCAGCAGTGGTCATAGCAGTTAATGTCAGATGTTGCGGTAGCTCATTTCACAGACTTGGGGCTGCCAGGCAGATAGCTCTGTCACCCAGTGACGCCTTGTGCATGGCACACACAATACATTGTGTTCACTGGAGCGCAGCGACCAACCGGCTGGCGACGGCTTACACATTGTTCAATGTATCCGGGTGCACGGCCAGTCGGTGCTCGATGAGTCAGTAGCAGGATCTTGAATTCCACTCACACTGCTATCGGCAGCCAGTAAAACGTCATCAGCAACTGTGTAGCATGGCTACATTTCACAGCGCCGTCGATCAAGCGGCTGCCCAGTTCTGTACTGTCTGTATCCGTTGTATTTGCTTCAGAGGAAGTCGATATAGCAGTGCATTTCCAACATCGAGTCTGCTTGTAACAAATGCGTGTATGACTTACTTTATCGCTGCTGCTGTCAAATACCGTCTGATCCTCGATATGTTGCGGAGGTGGAGTATTGCTGACCTACATACAGCAGTCACATGCAACTCCATCGTCATCTCAGCATTAAACTGGACACCAAGATTATGAACATCGTGAGTCACCCTGACCAAACATTCACCAACACGCAACACTTTCAGCTTGAATTTATTTAACTGTTGAGCGTAACCGACTAATATTACTTCTGTTTTTGAGTCGTTCAACTTCAATGTCTATGTTTTAATTATTAATGACAACTACAAGTGGGGGTGTGAGGTTGCCAACAGTCGTGGCACTGGGGACAGCATCTCCTGTTTGTATTCTGGAGTCTCTATACGTATGTTTTTATTTGCAAAATAACTTATACAAAATATGTAAAAACGAAAATAAAACAATATGTATTCATCTATTTAACAGGACAGATGAGGGTAACCCCGACAGCCATCTTCAATCTTGTCCAAGTGATATTTGTTTAATGGTATTGACATGGGAGTGTAACGGTTAAATGCACTCCTGTGCGATATCTGGATAATCTAGTCGCCAGGGGGCATCTCTACTAACAGTGTGCCTTTTCTCTTGTAGTTGGATAATTTCGATTGCCCAGGCTCCGTCAGGTGGCAGCACTTTATAGACCCTCGCATCCGTTGGTATGTTGACACTCTGCTAATGTTGTCACCAATGCAACCTTACCTTGGGGTAGGGTAGCGACGCTGATAGGTTATCAGGCCAATAATGAAATAAAAACTAAGAGAGAATAAGAATACTGTTATAAGATAAAACTATACTATTAAAAATGTCAACAGTAAACTTATATTCACACACAAATAAACAGAAATGTGTAGTTGTTTATAAAGGAACTATGGCACATTAAAAAGCCGCCTAAGTCACGAGATGGCGAAGTCACGCAGTCATGCGAGAGTCGGACGAGACTAGCTGTGGGACTGTTTGTGCGTGCATCAGTGCATATATTCTAAGGCCGGGTAATACACCCACCTTAAACAAATAAATTGAAACATTTAACAAGATTTAACAAGATTGCCACCTAGAGATTCAACTCTAGATGGCAGGTGGACTAGGAAGCCATTTGGCTTATCGAGAGTCCAACCTATCTATCTAAGTATACCCCGCCCGTCTTAGGTATATGTCGATTTTATTTTAAAATATATTAACACTACTAGCACCTACACAATCAGCCGATAATCTGTTCCATTCGTTTACTGTTCTTTGTGAAAATAAAAAAATTCTAATATCTAGTCTACACTGCTTCTTTGCTAATGTAACTCCATGTCTTCTAGTCCTTCTCTCTTCCTTGACTGTGAAAAAAATATTTCTGTCAACATTTTCATACCCATTCAATATTTTAAACACCTCAATCTGATCTCCTCTCAATCTTCTGGTTTCTAGTGTTGTTAAGCCACATTCTTTTAGACGCATTTCATAACTAATATTCCTGAGTTTTGGTATCATTTTGGTTGCTCTCCTTTGTACTCTTTCTAGCATATCAATATCCTTCTACCGATATGGCCTCCATGCTTGTATACAATATTCTAAGTGAGGCCTAACTATTGTTTTATACAGCGGTATTATTAGTTCTTTTTCTTTGTACACTATATTTCGCCTAATTAATCCAAGAATTTGGTTTCCCTTCGCTGCTGCAATTCCACACTGCTATGATACCTTCATGTCAGCACTAATAGTTAACCCTAAGTCCTTTTCCTTTAAGGTAGTATTTAGTACAGTATCACCCATTGTATATTGTGCATCTTCATTCCCATGTCCGTGTGAAGGCACTTACATTTAAAAATTTAAAAACATTTGCCA
>JAODUO010002463.1:5000-12500 GCA_025642075.2 Ridgeia piscesae
GAGAGAGTTGTGGTCCGACAGGGGTTGAATGTTGGGTGGCCAGCTTGCAGATTCCTGCCATGGTTTACTCTCGCCGCTTCAGCTGTCACGTATTTAACCTGATATACTTTTTATCTAACCTAATGACTGGTTGATTGCTGCCGGTGTTTTTACACCATTCGATGTATCATTTCGTAAATACTCAAACTGAAAAACAAAGAAGTTGTGTATCGTTTGTTTCTAACTGTCGTGCAATCAATGTAGGGGTAGGTAGCAGGCTAATATATTATAATAGACACGAGCAAATGTATTGACGTCTCCCAAAATGCACCGGGCCAAACTTGATATAAGTTTTCACCCCCATATAACCATAGATATAAAACAGTCCATTTAGTTCATTACGTCAATTCAGGGTCGTCCATGAAGTAGGTCACACCCCAGGTTGGGTCTATCTGAGTACATTACGTGGCGTTGGCGGGTCAAGGTGAACGCTGAATTAGCAGAGCGTTCTAATTCACAACAGGCTAATTAACCGATAATGTGATTCACAGTAAATTAATTTTACAGGGAAAAAACATACTGCCCATGAGAAGGGTACTGAATTGTGGCCTGGTTTACAGATGTGCATGTTGACACACACTGTGGCCAAAATGTCAACACGTGTCAAATCTCTGTCAAGTCAGACTGGGCTACAATAATATAAAGTGTGATGCTTAAATTGCTATGGCTGTTTTTGTGCATAGTCCAACTGAATACTCGATATTCACAGTAGGCCTAACTACGGGATATAAATAAAACGACTGGTGTTTGCCAACGATATGGTCGACAATCCACAAAAAAGGTTCAAATGAGGAATAAGCTTGACACTTGGCATAAACGTGTATTACACTACTCGGTTCAGTCGACTATTAGAATATGTACAGTTGCCACCTACAACCGGCTAAACTAATATTTTCCCGTAGGCTATCACGAGCGCGAAATCCCACCGAAGTTACACCCTCTGACGTTTATAGCGCCGATGTTTCCGTGTTATTCCACAGAGTAACCAGTAAACACCACGTACAACATTTGAAATAACTACTGGCGTGTCTAACGCCAGTTTATAAACGAGAAGCGAGTGATCCCAGGAAGCGAGTGACCACAGAAAGGGGACAGAGCTACTCGGCACCCGAGAGGAGATAACGTTTGATTGCCCCAAAGTTAATATTTATCTAGATTACACTTATATAGGGTGTTACGAAGTGTTATGTTTACCTATTACCTGTTACATATTACGAAAGTGCTATGGTCTATCTGCCTGTCAGCGTATGCGTGCGTGCGTGCGTGTTCTGTGTGCATGTGTATCTATTTGTATATATATATATATATATATATATATATATATATATATATATATATATATATATACAGACACCACACACAGACACATACAGACACAGACACACAACAACACACACACACACACACACACACACACACACACACACACACACACACACACACACACACACACACACACACACACAGACATACACAAACAAACATACACACACAGACATACACAAACAAACACAAACACACACAGACGTACACAAACAAACACAAACATACAGACAACACACAACACACACACATACACACACACACACACACACACACACATACACACTACACACACACACATACACACATACACACATACACACATACACACATACACACACAACACACATACACACAAACACACACACACAAACACACAAACACACAAACACACACACACACACACACACACACACACACACACACACACACACACACACACACACACACACACACACACACACACCACACACACACACACACATATATATATATATATATATATATATATATATATATATATTGTATATATTGCGTGTGTGATGTTCTGTTGCATATGTATGGTATGTCTACACAATTGGGTATCACTCATCTTCATTAGGTGGCCTTGGAGGGATGTTGCAGACATCTCAAGCTCTCATCTCTCACCTATTTTGCAGCCAACCTCTCACTTTTTACAACATATGTCATATATTCTTGCTTAATTGGCTATTGTTTGGGCATACAAGTACTGTTTTTGTCTGTAGCACTTCATCAACAGCAACTTTCAAACTGTTTATTTACACGCATTTGGAGGAATGTTTATTTATATAATAGAGTTATGGATGAATCAATAAGGAACTCTGTTCAAAATGAGCCGTGCAGATACTAAATATTATGATGCTTGTTGGGGTTGAAGGAATGAAGCTGTCATCGGACCGCCCAATTAACATAAACAATACATTTGTTCCTTCATTCATCGGGCTCCTTATCCTTCCCATTCTTTTGAAATGCCACATAACTGATCCCTGTACTTATAGACTTCTGATTATTGTTGTGGCATCCCTCTACACAACACTGCTTTCATCCCATTATTAAAACCATTTGAAACAACACATTGTATATGCCTCCCGGTGAGGGCGCTGCAGCGCGATGGACATCATCAAGAACTTCTAGAACTGCGCCAAAAGGAACGGGACAGCTACAAAAATGTCTTAAGAATGCCACCTCACTTACTCGACAAACTGCTTACATCGCCACTCATACAAATGGAAAATACGCGGTAGAGAGCGGCGATCTCACCAGGAGACTGTTACATCATAATAACTCGGATCGTCGCCGTCGCCGTCGCCGTCGCCGTCGCCGTCGCCGTCGCCGTCGCCGTCGCCGTCGCCGTCGCCGTCGCCGTCGCCGTCGCCGTCGCCGTCGCCGTCGCCGTCGCCGTCGCCGTCGCCGTCGCCGTCGCCGTCGCCGTCGCCGTCGCCGTGCGCCGTCGCCGTCGCGTCGCCGTCGCCTGCTCGCCGTCGCCGTCGCCGTCGCCGTCGCCGTCGCCGTCGCGTCAGCAGCAGCAGCATCAGCAGCTGCATCATCATCATCATCATCATCATCATCATCATCATCATCATCATCACTACCACCATCATCATCATCATCATCATCATTATCATCATCATTACCACTGACCGTTTAACTCCAATAGGAGCGTTGGCAAGTATATCAACAATATATGACAAAACAACCACCGCCAACTCCACCATCATAACAGCCATCACCATCACAACAACTACTACAACATACGCCGTCATCATCACCACCACCGAAACCACCACCACAACAATCACCCTAACCCAAACACAGCGATAAACACTGCAACAACACTAAGCTGGCCGCCAAACACACCCACAAGCATTGCCATAAAACAAGGCTGGCTGCTGTCAATACTTGTTCGTTGTTTAAATATAAACGTGGTTTTTTGAGCGGTGTCTGATGCGGACACACTAGACTTGTGGTCGTGCACGTGAGACTGGTAACTCGCAAAGGCCGCGTCAAGGTCTATGTACGGGTGACTACATAGGTCTGGCAGTAGTGACATCCAGTTGCTGTGAGCTCCTCTCACGAACCTACGGCTACATCATTTGCCTATGCAGTTGTCGTTCTATTCAAATTTATCCCCGTCATAATGATGTCTTAGTCACTCAAAATGAGAATTATCTTAATATGCAAAACACCGATACATGCAATTATACAACACGAACAAGTAACAGGTAAACATCGCGATGATGCCATCCCATTATAATTAACCATGATCTAGTTAAACGTGTTTTACCTACAGTCATTTACAACATCAAACTGCTCTTTTATTTTCTAAAACAAAAATCAACGGTGCGTGCACTTGCAAGTCACAGGGGTATCATTGGGTGCGTATGGTACCTGCAAGCGACATGTCGTTCGATTACCATCATGATATGAAGACATTCTATTCGTGCGCCTCAATTAGACTGGGGGGTATGCTAATGTCGCAATCAATCATTCAATCAATCAATCTCCCTAATGTATGGTATTCCGCCAATTCTTTCTGAGTCTTGACGTTATTGCGTGATTTCAGTCTCTCCGATGTCTGAGCACAGTAGGTTCGATAATGCTACCTGCATTACGTACGACATATGTTACGTCGACGTATGATACGTACGACGTATGATACGTACGACGTATGATACGTACGACGTAAGATACGTACGACGTATGATACGTACGACGTAAGATACGTACGACATATGTTACGTACGACGTATGATACGTACGACGTATGATACGTACGACGTATGATACGTACGACGTATGATACGTACGACGTATGATACGTACGACGTATGATACGTACGACGTAAGATACGTACGACTATGTACGTACGACGTATGATACGTACGACGTATGATACGTACGACGTATGATACGTACGACGTATGATACGTACGACGTAAGATACGTATGACGTATGATACGTACGACGTAAGATACGTACGACATATGTTACGTACGACGTATGATACGTACGACGTATGATACGTACGACGTATGATACCTACGACGTAAGATACGTATGACGTATGATGCGTACGACATATGATACGTACGACGTATGATACGTACGACGTATAATACGTACGACGTATCATAAGGTCTTTCGATTGATTAAAATAGTCATGTCTGTCTTTCATTAAAAATATCGAAACGCGCACGTGCCAGAGAATATGTTCACATGACACACAAACTGAATTTATCAAGTTTGCTAACAGCACCATACTCTAAATACCTGAAATTGTATAAAATATATTGCCACATATATAGGAAGAGATCTCTTTTATATCGTTGTAAAAGGGGATATATATATATATATATATATATATATATATATATATATATATATATATATATATAATATGACGGTCACTTTAGAGTAATAGAATAATATCAAAATAGTTTCGAAAATGTTCAACAAGTATAACACGATCCTAAACCACTTCTAGCAAGACACACACGTAATGGTGGTTTCACGTGGACCGTAATATCAAACATGACACGTCGTTCAAACCTCTCTTTGAAACAGCACATGTTTGTATGATTACTTGAAGCCATATAATACACATGCTGACGAACATACGTGAACAAATTTCAGATGGCCATCAATGGATAAACTGTATATCAAGAGTTAGCAATGTAGTGCACCTATGCAAATAGTCCGGCCACATCCTAAGTTGTCCACATTCATGGTAAGACCACACCCCAGTGGCACCGATCCACAACCTGGTCGCGGAGTATAGTGCTGGCTTTGTGAACTACGCCCCCTCAACTACGGGTGCCGAGCAGCTGGGCAGTGCATCTACAGTGCAAGTGAAAGCCAAGGTGAACCATGCACGCACACGCACACGCACACGCACACGCACACGCACACGCACACGCACACGCACACGCACACGCACACGCACACGCACACGCACACGCACACGCACACGCACGCAACACCCCCACGAGACACGCACAACACACGACGCACACGCACACGCACACCCCAGCGCACGAACGCACACGCACACGCACACGCACACGCACACGCACACGCACACGCACACGCACACGCACACGCACACGCACACGCACACGCACACGCACACGCACACGCACACGCACACGCACACGCCACACGCACACGCACACGCACACGCACACGCACACGCACACGCACACGCACACGCACACGCACACGCACACGCACACGCACACGCACACGCACACGCACACGCACACGCACACACGCACAGCACACGTACACGACACACGCCACAGCACACGCACACGCACACGCACACGCACACGCACACGCACATGTGTACACTTGCACACATGCTGTCGCACACGTCTACAGCACACGCAACGCACCGCGACCGCAACGCCACGATCGTCGTGTACACGCCACCAGCACTTGCACAGCCCTGGACACGCACCGTCTACACACGCTGCTGACATGCACTTACGCGCACGTGCCCGCACACGACCAGCTGCACGCACCGCCACGCCACTGCAACCAGCATGCAACGCACTGCCTGCCAGCACGCTGTGTGCTGCACGCACACGACCAGCACGCAGCATGACGCAGCACACGCACACGCACACGCAACGCACACGCACACGCACACGCACACGCACACGCACACGCCACGCACACGCACACGCACACGCGCACGCACGACACGCGCACGCACACGCACACGCACACGCACACGCACACGCACGCACACGCACACGCGCACGCACACGCGCACGCACACGCCACGCACACGCACACGCACAGCACACGCACGCACACGCACACGCACGCGCACCGCACGCGCACGCACACGCACGCACGCACACGCACGCACACGCACACGCACACGCACACGCACACGCACACGCACACGCACGCACACGCACACGCACACGCACACGCACACGCACACGCACACGCACACGAACACGCACACGCACACGCACACGCACACGCACACGCACACGCACACGCACACGCACACGCACACGCACACCACACACACACACACACACACACACACACACACACACACACTTGTAATCAATCCATCAACGAAACTTGACAAACAACAGTGTTGTAACTTTTGAACACTATTTACTCGTCGTTCCAACAGAGTACTAACATGACAGACGTAGGCGGTAGAGCGACTCTGGCTGATTCACTATGTAACCCCGACACAGCACACGTTATCGCCTCGTGAAATAACGATAGATCATTCAAACACGTCTGTAGTTTAATCAGCCGCTGTGAACTACATGCGCCGTAAACTACACGACGCCTTTCGATCAAGTTGATTATCGATAGTTGTGAGACGTTACGTGGCGCGTGGTACTTCCTGCTAGAACTGTGCCCTAATGCATTGCAGGCGCAGCGATCCGAGGTCACAAGAGATTATGTAATAATGGACTGGTTTTGTGTAAGCCACCGAGTGTCATGGTCGGGTGTATGCGCTGTGGCTCAGGGGTAGAGCGTCGGACTCTTGACTAAGAGCACCCGGGTTCGAATCCTGTGCTGCGGTGTCACTCTACATTGCTCCAGTCCACTCAGCTGTATAAATGAGTGTCTGGCTATAGACAGTGGTGGATATATGTACGAGCAGCGTTTGCACATTAATTTGCAGCATATGGCTGGATGCTTCCCAGAGAAGTTGAGACGGTGTTTGATTGAGTAGGTCTGTCCGGGAAGTCAAGTGTAAAGCACTTTGAGCAATCCTGAGGATTGGATACTGCGCTATATAAGAAATTACCTTTTTAAGAGTGTGCATTGTGTCGGTTCAGCAGTTCAACCTCTCTAAATAAGGTTATACTACTAGAGAAGTCGTTGCAGGAATGTGTTTCAAGCGAATGATAATCACCTAGTGTCCGGACACTGTGAACAATTTGAAGTATAGAACTTCTAGTAAAATTATATGTCACAAATTAAAAATAGGTGTTTGAGACATGGTTTTTTTGTACAGCAAACAACTTACGCGACTTTAGTGCCCCCTAATCCACGAATTTGATGGTAACAATCGTAATATTTCAATTTATCGGATGCAATTTTAAACATAATTTCACACTAATCACCTCAA
>JAODUO010002463.1:15000-25000 GCA_025642075.2 Ridgeia piscesae
GGAAGGAAGGAAGGAAGGAAGGAAGGAAGGAAGGAAGGAAGGAAGGAAGGAAGGAAGGAAGGAAGGAAGGAAGGAAGGAAGGAAGGAAGGAAGGAAGGAAGGAAGGAAGGAAGGAAGGAAGGAAGGAAGGAAGGAAGGAAGGAACGAACGAACGAACGAACGAACGAACGAACGAACGAGCGAGCGAGCGAGCGAGCGAGCGGGCGGGTGGGTGGGTGGGTGGCTGAGTGGGTGGCTGAGTGGGTGGGTGAGTTAGTGAATGAGTGAGAGTGAGAGAGTGAGTGAAGGAGAGTGAATGAGTGAGTGAGTGAGTGAATGAGTGAATGAGTGAATGAGTGAGTGAGGTTGAGTTGAAGTTAGCATATGCATTCATGTGTATAAACGAACGAACACACGAACAATGGAACGAACGAATGACGAATGACATAACGAGTTTTAATTATTACATTTTGAAATCAAATGTTCTTTGGTCCGTTCGTCATTAAACATTGATTATCTACTAAATAAAAATGGCCTGCTAGTAAAGTATAATAGTATATTTAGTGACATTCGTTGCTCCATTTGTTTAAAACCAACTTCATTTCATGACGTAGCGTACAGATGTATCATATTATAATTGAGATGTATGTTTAACTATTAGGAGTTTATTAAATGAAACCAAGGTATACAAAATGCACACACGTTCTGCCAAGAGTGATAATAACATCTTTCATGCGAGTCTGGACATCGTAATTACTTGTCTTTCTGCTTCGATCGTACATTATTAGGAGACCGCCTTTTAAGAATAAAATCTGCTTACGAACTCAGATAAGACTCTTTACGACCGAATCTTTTTGTGATGCATATCGATCTTACATCTTTTTGTGATGCGTATCGATCGTACATGCATAACAGAAAATGAGCCAATTAGGCGAATACATTAATAAACAACACTTCAATAGACAAACAAAGAGTAATTTATTTTCTCGCAAACGACGTCTCCTTTCCTTCTGTCAGGGTCGCGGATATAGTTGATATTTACAGCCAGAGGATGTGACAAAACAATTGCCAAGAGGACGTGATTCATGTAGAAGTGTCCGTGCCGCGTAGCAAGTGCAGTAGGCCGCAGTCTAATGACACATCTCAGACGGAATACAGAACACGAGCCGGTCTCTGATAAAACTGTGTGTTAGACATTTTCATTGTGACACAAATCGGCCGGTGGCTTGTAACGCGTGTTGATGGCACATCTTTCTTCATTTCCAAGCCGCTCAAATTGTATGTGCATGTAGAAAGTGTATAGCGCTTTGAACGATCTTTGGATTGGATACTGCTCTTTCTTTCTTTCTTTCTTTCTTTCTTTCTTTCTTTCTTTCTTTCTTTCTTTCTTTCTTTCTTTTTCTTTCTTTCTTTCTTTCTTTCTTTCTTTTTTCTCTCTCTCCCTCTCTCCCTCCCTCCCCTCTGTCTCCCCCCCTCTCTCTCTCTCTCTCTCTCTCTCTCTCTCTCCTCTCTCTCTCTCCTCCTCTCCTCTCTCTCTCCCCTCCCTCCCTCCCTCCCTCCCTCTCTCTCTCTCTCTCTCTCCCTCCCTCTCTCTCTTTCTTTCTTTCTTTCTCTCTCTCTTCTCTCTCTCTCTCTCTATCCATGTATCTCTCTCTCCCTCTCTATCTCTCCCTCCCATCTCTCCCTCCCTCTCTCTCTCTCTCTCTCTCTCTCTCTCTCTCTTTCTCCCTCTCTCGCTCTTTCTCTCCCTCTCTCTCCCTCTCTCTCCCTCCCTCTCTCTCCGCCTCTCTCTCCCTCTCTCTTCCTCTCTCTCCCCCCCTCTCTCTCTCTCCCGCTCTCTCTGCCTCCCCTCTCTCTAAGAACTTACTTTCTTTTAATGTGAGTGCGTGAGTCGCGTGTTTTTATATGTGAATGTTCGAGCGCGCACGCGTGTGTGTTAGTGAGTGCACACGTATGTCTTTCTGTGTGTGAACGCACGCGCGAATATATGGCATGTGAGTATTGCGTACATGCATGCTTGCGTGCGTGCGTGTGTACCAGCGTACATACATGTTTTTGTACCGTGTCGTGATGACATGGAACTTCTAGGAACTTCTAGGAACCCCTTCTTTATATGCTAGCTCTGACTATTCTAGAAACTCATTTGCCTCGTCTTCCAACCGCATTGTTATTTGAGCAACACGCCACGTCCTGTCCACAATTCGTTCCCACGCCACGCTGTATCTTATGCCATGGACGCTGTGTGGTCGGTTGCTTCTACAGCCATCGATGTCGTTATGCAACACCTCTGGAGTATGGTATTTGAGGGGAACTGGGCGATATGTTACACAAACAACCCCGCCCACCAACGGAATAAGTTGATCCTTAATAACGATGGTTTCCTGTCTATTAGTGTCTGATAGACGACCCACCACGGTGTCCAGTGTAAGGTCTCTCGTTACGAACATAATAGACAACAGCGCAAATGCCACACATGTAAGATGTTTTTTTATTGATCTGCGGCCCGGCCTTGCTTACACGAGAGGTAGTGCTAATCCGCAGACAGCAAATGTGTTAAAGAAACGCGTAAATCTATATTGCAGCGGAACGAACGGTCGACCGCGATAAATTGATCAATTAATGGAGAGGTTTTCTGGTTGTTTTATACATCCTCTTGAGTCTTGCTCACAGCCCGCTCAGTAATAGTTTGTCCAACTCTTTCGTTTTCAAATAATCATTTTACATTTTAAACAAAAACAAAACAATATATATATATATATATATATTGTTTTGTATATATATATATATATATATTTATATATATATGTATATATATATATATATATATATATATAACCATTTTACATTTTAAACAAAACAATATATATATATATATATATATATATATATATATATATATATATATATTTTTTGTAAGTAAAATGTTATATATATATATATATATATATATATATATATATACATATATATATAAATATATATATATATATATATATATATATATATATATATATATATATATATATATATATATATATATAATATATATATATATATATATATATATATATATATACATATATATATATATATCTGTGTTTGTTTCTTTGTACTCCGTCGGTGTTTCACGTATGGGACTGAAACATTGCAGTGATCTGGTGGACCCATTGAAATGGTCCATAGATTAAAACATTTTCGAAATTCGTTAAGGGGTCAATACTTCAAAACGCTATCGTGAAATTCCAATTGCAGAATTCCATTTTTTTATATCATCGTAAATACAATTTGGCCATCTACGTATATTTGTGGCTGGATGTATACAAAATGTGAATATATTTTAATGTGGTTTGAATATAAACACTTAAAACTGCATCAGGTCTGCCTATAACTGGTCACGTCTGCATGCTAACAATTAACGCTCTCTTTTACATTTCAAACATTTCCTGTTTCACTTAGCGTCGAAATTATCGCCCGCCTAGTTAGTGTATTATTTTTACTGGACAAAATCTGGTAACATTGCTAGTATAAAATATGTTATTTTGTGTTATTTTTATTACGGACCTGCATCCCGTCTGTTACAACCGATAGCGTAATAATCGCCAGTTAACGTAATAAATGCCGAATAATGTAATAAAACACCCAATAATGTAAGAACATCGTCCGATAATGTAATACAATTCCTGCCCGATAATGTAATAATTATGATTGATAATGTAATAATGGGCTCCTTCCCGATAATGTAATAACCGATAATGTAATAACGTTTGACCTGTTACAACAAATCTGAATTCAGATTTGGAATCAGCAGATTGAGTTTAATTAAAAACACTATAGACAATAAACTAAATACACAAAATGAACGAAGGACAAGAAATCAATGACATCCACGAATACGACTAACTGCACATTAAATATGTCTGTTATTACATTATCAGTCAAGACGTATTATGTTGTAACACCGTCCAATTTTCCCTTTATTATCTAACTGTTCAATTTGCATTCTGGTTTATACCTTTAATATTTAACTTTAACTTAAGACAGTGTATATACAGCAAGAACAGTATTCATGTATTTGATAATGCTGATATTACGTGTGTCTCTTTGGCACTCGGTCGGTCATTCGATAGGCATTTGAAATATCACCGGTCGCTATTATCGTCCAGCGGAATAATAAGTGTCTCGCACTCAAATATAACTGTTTATTCTTGTGGACCGCTTTATTTTAGAATTGCAATCTATCTGACAATCCTTTAAATAGAGTTGCGGAGAGAGGTATGTAATTTCATCCTTGCTACGACACAATTCGTCCAGCACATAGCGAAAGCGAGATCAGTTTCTTCATTTGCTCCCGGGTCTCATTTTAGCTACCTTGCTCTCTTGGTAACGTGGGTACGTGTCCGGTTAGGTTCAGTGCGAAGCTGTAGCTGTATTAGGCTAAGGTCTATATGTATAACCGCTCCAATTCTAGTCTATGGTAAATGTGCCTCCGGAGCGCGCCGGCCTTGCAAGCTGCACTTACCGTGTAGCGGAGGCATGTACGTCCAGTTTTAACCAGATTTAACAAGTTTGCCACCTAGAGAATCATCTCTAGATGGTAGGTGGACTAGGAAGCCCTTTGGCTTATCGAGAGTCCAATCTATCTATCTATCTGAGGTATATGTCGAGTTTATTTTTAAATGCATTAACACTACTAGCATCTACACAATCAGCTGATAATCTGTTCCATTCACTTACTGTGAAAATAAGAATTTTGTAATATCTAGTCTACACTGCTTGTTTGCTAATGTAACTCAATGTCCTCAAGCACTTCTCTCTTCCTTAACCGAGGAAAACATATTTCCGTCAATATTTCCATCATACCCATTCAATATTTTAAATACTTCTATCTGATCTTCTCTCAATCTCTTGGTTTCTATTGTTATTAAACCACATTCTTTTAGACGTGTTTCATAACTAATATTCCTGAGTTTTTGTATCATTTGGGTTGCCCTCCTTTGTACTCTTTCTAGCATATCAATATCCTTCTTGCGATATGCCCTACATGCCATACAATATTCTAAATAAGTTGCGTCTATATTTCCGGTTCTGCTTTGTATCGTTTCCGGTCAAGATGTCAGGTGGAAGTATTTAGCTTTGCGGTAGGGGCATGTTGATTTACTAAAAATCTGTATTTAATATTTGAACGATCGCAATTGGGCAACTGTGTAATTTTTTATTATTAGACAAACTTGCATCGTGAACAAACTACTACTGCAATGCTGACTGTAACTCTGATCACATGTTGCCTTTCTTTTTCCTCCAGCCGTCTACTGTCGTGACAAGCCGGCCGGTCACTACGCCAACCCCGCCAGTGCCAACTGCTTCGTCCAGTGCGACTCGTTCGGCCGCGCCTTTGGCAAACGTTGTGCGGGAGACGCCATCTGGCGATCAAGTAGTCCGGAGCCGGCGGCCTACAACCTGTGCTCGTAACACGCTTGGTGGCGCTGTACGACGCCTGGCATTTCACTACAACTGGACAACTCGGTTGACAGTTGCAACTCCCAGAATCAGTCGATTGAGAACAGAACTGATGCGACGAAACACTATGACGACTAAACGTAATGAACTATTCAGTACTAAGTTTGCGTTTGGCAATATCAACAAGACGCACACGAATGCGTGTGTATATACGCCCTCGTACATGTGTGCACACGTGCAAGCACATACGTTCGATTGCACACACATATGCATGTACACAGCCTACATGACAATAATAACAATATTTTAAATTTTATGATACATATATGGAGAGGTCAATATATTCACTTATTGTCAATGATTATGTACGAAGATTGCATGTGTATAAATTGCTAATAAATGATAACAGTGTACGAAAGTCCGCTTTTGTTTCCAGACACTGCGAAAAAACCTCTGAAAATTCAGCGATGAAATTCGCAATTGTCCAGTGCGTGTATATCGAATTGAAAGTTGCAAATGTATCAGTTGATAATTATTATTCAGCCAGATTATTGAAATACATTTATTTTATATAAACTGTAGAGGCAAAGCGGGATGGATTTCACACGTATAGTCATGATCATCGCGTCATGACATCAACAAATCGCATATTCGTATTAGAAGGGATGCAATTATACAATCACAACTGCACACACGCATTGAACAAAACTCTGCATGCTTGCTATTACAATAGCACATGACAAAGCACAACGCAATACTACACTGTATCGCGCTACACCAGTCGCCATAAAGTGGCACGACCAGAAGTAGGATCTACATCAACTCATTCTGCTTCTAACAACACTACACGATATGATATTACCACATTGCACGACATTGTTTGGCATCGCGCCATCTTGGGTTACATCACATCATTTAACACTGCCACACGACAACATAAAACGTTAAATTAAACTATACCAGAGTACAGCGGCGAACGCAGAAGTGTTGTCTCCAGTGTATATACATCAACACGTAAAAGTCGGGCTGTAGAAGGACAAGACGACCAGAGCAGAAACAACACTGACGGCTCGAGACCACATAGTTAGGTCATTAATCTTTCCCCTATAGACTAGAGAGACAACCTGGCCCGCTGCAGTGAAGCCGCCGTGGACCACTGGCTACGGCAGAAAGTACAGTACTGACTGGCAGGATATATAAAATAGAACTGTTGAGCAACGTAATAAATGTAAAAAAAAGTCTGCTAAGACGAAATTTGTAACTTGGATATGTGTCGCTGTGCCCCTAGCTCTAGGCCTAGTTAAGACAGCTCATGGTTAATTTCTGGAGTAGGCCAGCAGGGCCAGCTGTTGAATGTTTTGAGTTGGTTCTTGTTCTACTGGTGTGTTCCATTTATATCTATGCTCGAGATTCATCTCGACCGTGGGGGTGTTAACGGCCGATAACGCGAGAGAACAGCAGAAGATTCACAGGTGGTTCATACTAAATCCCTCCCTTTACAAAATTACTCCAACTTGGCACACTGCGCATGCGCCACGGCAGTTGCGCTTGTCTAGTAATTTATCGCCAACACGTTAGCCTCATTAGCTTTAGTCTAATTGGCCTGATCGGTAAAAGGCGACAACAGAGTATAGGATGGATTCCAAGACAGATCACTCCAACCTCATCCTCGCTAGAACCTCGCGCATGGGAGTATCTTCGTAGTTGGAGGGATTTGACACAACAACATCTCGCGTGGACATGGAACCGATCACGTGACATAGGCTGGCTCGAGATCACGGTGATGAAGGATAAGAAGGTGTAGATCTGACACATTTACTGGTTAACTATTCTAAAATATTGGGAAATAAATCCACGACTACCCTCCGGTACATATACAGAAACACACACACACACACACACACACACACGCACACACACACACACACACACACACACACACACACACACACACACACACACACACACACACACACACACACACACACACACACACACACACACACACACACACACACACACACACACACACACACACACACACACACACACACACACACACACACACACACACGCTGTGTACACACACACACACACACACACACACACACACACACACACACACACACACACACACACACGCTTGTGCACACACACACACACACACACACACACACACACACACACACACACACACACACACACACACACACACACACACACACACACACACACACACACACACACACACACACACACGCGTGCGCACACACACACACACACACACACACACACACACACACACACACACACACACACACACACACACATGTATATATATACACACACACACACACACACACACACACACACACACACACACACATACACACGCACTCACACACACACACACACACACACACGCACGCACACACGCACTCACTCACTCACACACACACACACACACACACACACACACACACACACACGCACATCATGGCAGTCAAATCTCACCTTACTTTCACCTCAGTAATCTAACCACTCCATAATTCAAATCATGTTGACGCAGTCAACGTGATCTTACCAGTAATATTAAAGTACATGGAATAAATCTCGCTAATACGGTCACCTCGACATTCGAATTACGTTGACCCCGGCGCCGAGACCGACCTTTATAACGATATTCCACTGTAATCGAACCATACATTAACGACAACGCATTCTACACGAGGAATACTTCATTACACGACCCTCGAGATTATGTAAGTACTTTGAGCTGGCCGACTTGAAGGGTTGAAGCGTACTCGACATTCTGATGTGATGACGCTCACCCCAGACAGTTGTCTTGCCGTACGCCAGCCACAGGCCCCCGTCTCCTGCAGTAAGTTACATCTCTCCTCACTCAAAGTCTGTTTTAGCCGTTCTACATTCACCGGCACTGACCACAAATCGTCATGCATGGTTGTCAGTTCCATGTGTGATCATTAGTCGATGATATCACCGCATGTTACCTGTCTTAACACTGTTCACGTCGTGGACGGCCATTTTAATGGCGGTTTAGGACAGCATATGGTGCACGTCACTTGATTGTCATCGCGTGGTCTTTTGTAATATTTTCATGTAGATATCTTCACTATTTACTTCAACGTGAGAATATGTCCTTGGTTAAACAAGATATTATCGTCTAGGCTTGCCGCATTGGTCAAGTCACAGTGACGAAGTGTTTGCTGTAGTCATACGCGATGTGCTTTGATATGCCAACACAGAGCGAGTGAATGACCAGTGTTCTTGCAATTGGTCTTATCAAATTCATACTGCGCATATACCTGGGGTCAATTACATTAGAACGTATTTTAATGAAAATGCAATTACCTTTGACATTTCAAATGCAAATTCGAACGCAAATGGAAACACAATTTGTTTATGTGAAATGGTAATGCATATGCAAAAACTTCTCAAAAGTATTTAAAATACTTTTTTCAAATATTCTTTTAATATCTTGTAACGTGCTCATATAGGTACATTATAAATAATGTCAAACTTGTGGCATAAGTTGAACTAATTTACTAATAAACGAGCAGATGAAATACCGTCCAATGATTCCCAAAATAAAATAAATATGAAACAGGAAAGAGACAAGTATTATATAAGAACTTGATTTGGAAAACCTTTCTTTCAAACATTTAAAAAACGTATTTAAATGCAAATACAAGATAATGATAAGTCAAATGTGTCAAATGCAAATACTGGATCGGAGCAGTCGCATTTAAGTGTATTAAATGCAAATGCAGGATGGATATAACAAAATGTGATCAGCCCCTGAAGGAAGCCCTCCCTCAACAGAACTGTCTGCCAAATGTTGACACCAGTCTTCTTCCAACAAGTTTTATTTCAGACAAGACGTCGTCCACATATATATATATATATGCAATATTTTCGATATTGCATATTATTATTTTATATTCTGTCAACCACTTCACATGCGTCTAGATATCACTCAGCTCAACACAGCTAGTTGAAATATAACTTTCAGTGGTGTTATCAGACAATAATATTAATTTGATTAAAAATTAAAATACAAATGTCATGTGTAAAATAGCGACCTCCAGTATGTGTACATACAGCTCCTATAATGAATATTAGTATGTAGGTAATTAATAAAAAAGAAGATTATCCGACGGATGAAGACGACATAAAAGACTAAATATGGATGAACGAATGCATTCATTAAAAGATTTAATGTAGTTGGTGGCAAACATAAAACTTGCACTGTATCTGAGGGTAAGTTGAGTACATTTCTGAGGCTATTATTGTATGCGACGGTAATGCTTTTGAGGCTATATTTTTTTTGAATTTGCACCAAAGACTAGAAGTGTACATAGGAGCACAGTATGCTTGAAATAAAGGGATTTTGGTGGAAATATTACAAAGACAAATGTTTCTAGATACATTAGCTTGTGCATAAAGGCATCTTTTTGTCTGGCAATGTCGTCATCATCAGTTAGGTTATTGTTGGTTATATGACCAAGATATTTACATTTCGTAATATAATGTAATGGATGGT
>JAODUO010002464.1:0-12500 GCA_025642075.2 Ridgeia piscesae
CTGACATGAAGGTATCGAGCAGTTTTGCAGAGCGAAGGGAAACCAAATTCTGGATTAATTAGGCGAAATATAGTGTACAAAGAAAAAGAACTAATAATACCGCTGTATAAAACAAAAATTAGGCCTCACTTAGAATATTGTATACAAGCATGGAGGCCATATCGCAAGAAGGATATTGATATGCTAGAAAGAGTACAAAGGAGAGCAACCAAAATGATACCAAAACTCAGGAATATTAGTTATGAAATGCGTCTAAAAGAATGTGGTTTAACAACACTAGAAACCAGAAGATTGAGAGGAGATCAGATTGAGGTGTTTAAAATATTGAATGGATATGAAAATATTGAGAGAAATATTTTTTTCACAGTCAAGGAAGAGAGAACGACTAGAGGACATGGAGTTACATTAGCAAAGAAGCAGTGTAGACTAGATATTAGAAATTTTCATTTTCACAAAGAACAGTAAACGAATGGAACGGATTATCAGCTGATTGTGTAGGTGCTAGTAGTGTTAATATATTTAAAAATAAAATCGACATATACCTAAGACGGGCGGGGTATACTTAGATAGATAGGTTGGACTCTCGATAAGCCAAATGGCTTCCTAGTCCACCTGCCATCTAGAGTTGAATCTCTATGTGGCAATCTTGTTAAATCTTGTTAAATCTTGTAAATTAGTGTTCATCATTGTAATGGGTAACTCGTTGAACGATCTTAGTGCATACGACACATTTCGTGTATTTGGTAATAAATATATTCATTTCATAGCCACAATACTTCATCCTAACGAAAAAAACCTTGCACATTTGAAAACATCTACCGTGCAGAGTTCGCAAATTTACCGTATATAGAATGTCCGCGTAAATGTACGCGGCTTTATGAAACCGGCCCCAGGGCGGTCTACTGGTCGCAGCTAACAGCGACTAGTTGCTGTAGCTTAGTAGACCGCCCAGGGCCGAAACGATACACCGATGTACCGGTGTATGACGGTACATTATGCACGTTAAGGTATACAACATCCGTATCGCGATACACGATAGAGGTGGGCAAAACGAAGTATCCGGTAAAACAGTATTTGCGCTAGTTATGTGAAGCAATAAACGTCCAATGCAAACCACAACTACATGTGCATGGATAACATATGAAGGTACAACATGTAGCACGTATAAACATCTAACTATAATCTAAATAAATTCGACACACGCAATAATTGCGTGTGTCGATTTTATTTAGATTATAGATTTAGAATCTATAGTGATAACGTTCCTCTATTCGGACGAAGAGGCCCTATGTCGTTGGACGGTCCCCTAATAGTTTCACTCTGTATGCATAGCCTAATGGTTTTATGTCTGTTCATTGGTGAATCCTGTTTCACAAATTGGCGATATTGTTCCAACTCCGTTCTGCCGATGTCTAGGCCTACTTCACTGGCGTTGGCCAAAGAAAAATGTCCGCTGTTTCCGTCCTGAAGGGACCAATCGGAGAGAAACGTGTCGTCTTGCCTGTTGCTGATTGCATTGTTGACGTTAATGGAAACATCGACTTGATCTGTAAACCACTTATCGCTAGACTTTTCCACTGAAGTTTTGTGATCGCTGAAGACGTAAACAGCCACGGATACGGAGGCAAAGCACAGAATGAAGTAACCCAGGATGCTTTTGTAGTTCCATCTAGTCGCAGCCATTGTATGCTCTTATCAAAGTCACATTCATCCGTGATTTCGTATCCCGAAAATGCATTTGTGGACAGTAGGCGTGTGCGCAGGCGCTTCTGAAATACGTGTAACCAAACAACAACTGTTGCATCCATCAAACACGTGGCTGAAATCGAGTTAGCTGATGGATGTTTCGTATCACCACATGACACCTTACGAAAGGAAGCGATCTACTCAACACAAAGCATTACAACAGGTGACGTTTTGTATGCAGCGATTAGGTTTCCAATCAATACAGGCACTATCAATTTAACGGTATAGCAGTGCGTACATCACAGTAATGTACCTAGACGATGTAAACCTTGGGTAATAGTTACGTGCACGTATATGACAATCCTTTGTCAGCGGGTCACTGACTCTGTTTACACGTACGTGCTTCGTAACTATGACGTCCAAACTGCACGTGCGCATTGAACACATAATTATTATTACTGCTACATTTAGTGCGCACAGAAATCCACACGAATCGACATGTCACTGAAGCCTGCACCGTCTGTTGCGGACAAATCTCTCCTGTGTCATGAATAATGAATGTACACAAGAATTAGGAACAATGCGTTAAGTATCGTGTTTGACACGTACGAATTCTGATCCTGGTGCTCTACTGTGTACACCTAACAGACCCTGAAAACCCCCAATTTAACAACAATATTGCAATATAAATATTTACTTAAGCATATTCTGAAAATCAGAGTTCACACGATCCGACAGAAATAAAATACCTGACATATTACCTTGAAGGAAGTTTATAAATCACAAATCTACCCATGGGAATAGTGTTGCTGAGGAAGTCAAGTGCACCCATACAGATGAACTAGCCAAGTTAGCTTAGCAGTGGCTGCCATTAAGCTAGGTGTATCTAGTGTGCCATGTTTAAATATGTTCTCATCCCTATTTCAACTGTCTTCGTGTGTGATGCGACAGGTACAGTTCGGCCATTGGTTACACGAAAGCTTGGTAGGAGACGAGTTTGTCTCGGGTTGTGTTTAATTATCTCGGCATGGGGATGATCTAGTTGTCTCGGGATGGGGATGAGATGTCTCCGGATGGGGATTAGTTGTCTCGCGATGGGGATGTGATGTCTCAGGATGGGGATGAGATGTCTCGGGATGGGGATGAGTTGTCTCGGGATGGGGATGAGATGTCTCGGGATAGGGATGAGTTGTTTCTGGATGGGGATGAGATGTCTCGGGATGGGGATGAGATGTCTCTGGATGGGGATGAGTTGTTTCTGGATGGGGATGAGATGTCTCGGGATGGGGATGAGATGTCTTGGAATGGGGATGAGATGTCTCGGGATGGGGATGAGTTGTTTCTGGATGGGGATGAGTTGTTTCTGGATGGGGATGAGATGTCTCGGGATGCGAATGAGATGTCTCGGGATGGGGATGAGATGTCTCTGGATGGGGATGAGTTGTTTCTGGATGGGGATGAGATGTCTCGGGATGGGGATGAGATGTCTCTGGATGGGGATGAGTTGTTTCTGGATGGGGATGAGATGTCTCGGGATGGGGATGAGATGTCTTGGAATGGGGATGAGATGTCTCTGGATGGGGATGAGTTGTCTCTGGATGGGGATGAGTTGTCTCTGGATGGGGATGAGTTGTCTCGGGATGGGGATGAGATGTCTCTGGATGGGGATGAGTTGTCTCTGGATGGGGATGAGTTGTCTCGGGATGGGGATGAGATGTCTCGGGATAGGGATGAGTTGTCTCTGGATGGGGAAGAGATGTCTCGGGATGGGGATGAGATGTCTTGGAATGGGGATGAGATGTCTCGGGATGGGGATGAGTTGTCTCGGGATGGGGATGAGATGTCTCGGGGTGGGGATGAGATGTCTTGGAATGGGGACGAGATGTCTCGGGATGGGGATGAATTGTCTCGGGATGGGGATGAGATGTCTCGGGATGGGGATGAGATGTCTCTGGATGGGGATGAGATGTCTCGGGATGGGGATGAGATGTCTCGGGATGGGGATGAGATGTCTCTGGATGGGGATGAGATGTCTCTGGATGGGGATGAGATGTCTCGGGATGGGGATGAGTTGTCTCTGGACGGGGATGAGATGTCTCGGGATGGGGATGAGTTGTCTCTTGATGAGGATGAGATGTCTCTGGATGGGGACGAGGTGTCTCGGGATGGGGATGAATTGTCTCTAGGGGATGAGGAGATGGGGATGTGTCTCGGATGGGGATGAGATGTCTCGGGATGGGGATGAGTTGTCTCTGGATGGGGATGAGATGTCTCGGGATGGGGATGAGATGTCTCTGGATGGGGATGAGATGTCTTGGGATGGGGATGAGTTGTCTCTGGATGGGGATGAGATGTCTCTGGATGGGGATGAGATGTCTCTGGATGGGGATGAGATGTCTCGGGATGGGGATGAGATGTCTTTGGATGGGGATGAGATGTCTCGGGATGGGGATGAGATGTCTCTGGATGGGGATGAGTTGTCTCTGAATGAGGATGAGATGTCTCTGAATGAGGATGAGTTGTCTCTGGATGGGGATGAGATGTCTTTGGATGGGGATGAGATGTCTCGGGATTGGGATGAGATGTCTTTGGATGGGGATGAGTTGTCTCTGAATGAGGATGAGATGTCTCTGAATGAGGGGTGAGTTGTCTCTGGATGGGGATGAGATTTTCTCTGGATGGGGATGAGATGTCTTTGGGATGGGGATGAGATGTCTTTGGATGGGGATGAGATGTCTCTGGGGAAAAGGGGATGAGATGTCTCGGGATGGGGATGAGATGTCTCTGGATGGGGATGAGATGTCTCTGGATGGGGATGAGATGTCTCGGGATGGGGATGAGATGTCTCTGGATGGGGATGAGATGTCTCGGGATGGGGATGAGATGTCTCTGGGATGGGGATGAGATGTCTCGGATGGGGATGAGATGTCTCTGGATGGGGATGAGTTGTCTCTGGATGGGGATGAGATGTCTCGGGATGGGGATGAGATGTCTCTGGATGGGGATGAGATGTCTCTGGATGGGGATGAGATTGTCTCTGGATGGGGATGAGATGTCTCTGGATGGGGATGAGATGTCTGGGATGGGGATGAGATGTCTCTGGATGGGGATGAGATGTCTCTGGATGTGGGGATGAGATGTCTCTGGGGTGGGGATGAGATGTCTCTTGGATGGGGATGAGATGTCTCGGGATGGGGATGAGATGTCTCTGGATGGGGATGAGATGTCTCTGGATGGGGATGAGATGTCTTTGGATGGGGATGAGATGTCTCTGGATGGGGATGAGATGTCTCTGGATGGGGATGAGATGTCTCTGGATGGGGATGAGATGTCTCTGGATGGGGATGAGATGTCTCAGGATGGGGATGAGATGTCTCTGGATGGGAATGAGATATCTCTGGATGGGGATGAGAAGTCTCTGGATGGGGATGAGATGTCTTGGGATGGGGATGAGATGTCTCGGGATGGGGATGAGATGTCTCGGGATGGGGATGAGATGTCTCTGGATGGGGATGAGATGTCTCGGGATGGGGATGAGTTGTCTCTGGATGGGGATGAGTTGTCTCTGGATGAGGATGAGATGTCTCGGGATGGGGATGAGATGTCTCGGGATGGGGATGAGATGTCTCTGGATGGGGATGAGTTGTCTCTGGATGGGGATGAGTTGTCTCTGGATGTGGATGAGATGTCTTGGTATGGGGATGAGTTGTCACTGGATGGGGATGAGATGTCTCTAAATCAGGATGAGATGTCTCTGGATGGGGATGAGATGTCTCTGGATGGGGATGAGTTGTCTCTGGATGGGGATGAATTGTCTCTGGAGGGGATGAGTATGTCTCTGGATGGGGATGAGATTGTCTCTGGATGGGGATGAGATTCTCTGGATGGGGATGAATGTCTCTGGATGGGGATGAATTGTCTCGGGATGGGGATGAGATGTCTCGGTATGGGATGAGTGTCTCGGATGGGGATGATATGTCTCTGGATGGGGATGATATGTCTCTGGATGGGGATGAGTTGTCTCGGATGGGGATGATATGTCTCTGATGGGGATGAGTTGTCTCTGGATGGGGATGAGATGTCTCTGGATGGGGATGAGTTGTCTCTGGATGGGGATGAGTTGTCTCTGGATGGGGATGAGATGTCTCTGGATGGGGATGAATTGTCTCTGGATGGGGATGAATGTCTCTGAGGATGATATGTCCTGGAGGGGATGAATTGTCTCTGGATGGGGATGATATGTCTCTGGATGGGGATGAGTTGTCTCTGGATGGGGATGATATGTCTCTGGATGGGGATGAATTGTCTCTGGATGGGGATGATATGTCTCTGGATGGGGATGAGTTGTCTCTGGATGGGGATGATGTCTCTGGATGGGGATGAGTTGTCTCTGGATGGGGATGAGTGTCTCTGGATGGGGATGAGTTGTCTCTGGATGGGGATGAGTGTCTCTGGATGGGGATGAATTGTCTCTGGATGGGGATGAGTTGTCTCTGGATGGGGATGAGTTGTCTCTGGATGGGGATGAATGTCTCTGGATGGGGATGAATTGTCTCTGGATGGGGATGAGATGTCTGAGGATGGGGATGATATGTCTCTGGATGGGGATGAATTGTCTCTGGATGGGGATGATATGTCTCTGGATGGGGATGAGTTGTCTCGGATGGGGATGATATGTCTCGATGGGGATGAATTGTCTCTGGATGGGGATGATATGTCTCTGGATGGGGATGAGTTGTCTCTGGATGGGGATGAATTGTCTCTGGATGGGGATGAATTGTCTCTGGATGGGGATGATTGTCTCTGGATGGGGATGAATTGTCTCTGGATGGGGATGAGATGTCTCGGATGGGATGATATGTCTCTGGATGGGGATGAATTGTCTCTGGATGGGGATGATATGTCTCTGGATGGGGATGAATTGTCTCTGGATGGGGATGAGATGTCTCTGGATGGGGATGAATTGTCTCTGGATGGGGATGAGATGTCTCTGGATGGGGATGAATTGTCTCTGGATGGGGATGAATTGTCTCTGGATGGGGATGAATTGTCTCTGGATGGGGATGAGTTGTCTCTGGATGGGGATGAGATGTCTCGGGATAGGGATGAGTTGACTCTGGATGGGGATGAGATGTCTTTGGATGGGGACGAGTTGTCTCTGGATGGGGATTAGATGTCTCGGAATAGGGATGAGTTGTATCGGGATGGGGATGAGATGTATCGATATGGGGATGAGATGTCTCAGGATGGGGATGAGATGTCTCGGGATGGGGATGAGATGTCTCGGGATGGGGATGAGTTGTCTCTGGATGGGGATGAGATGTCTCGGGATGGGGATGAGAAGTCTCTGGATGGGGATGAGGTTTCTTAGGATGGGAATGAGTTGTCTCGTGGTGACCTCCTATTTCAACTGTCTCCATGTGTGATGCGTCAGGTACAGTGCGGCCATTGCGTACATGAAAGTATGGTAGGAGACGTGGTTTCTGGAAGGGACATATAACGAGGAAGAAGGACAGAGAAAAGAAGGAAAGCAAAGTTGTGATGCAGACTGGAGAACGTTTAGCGATGAATGCCCAAACTCTGAAGAGTTCTGGAAACATCTAGAACCAAGTCAGAGCTAATACATCCGAGCTAGGGCTGTTTTTAACACACAGCGCCCTCACGGATTGGATAGGAACTTAAAACACATACCGCATTAAACGACAAGACGTCCGTGATTGAGCGAGATATGTGCGTTATGGCGGAAACTATGGAAACAATTATGATAATGTGATGTCACAACGACGCGTCCGACGTGCCATATCTCGCGTCATTGCGGCATCATTTCTGGATACGTAAGATAGAAATATGGCGACTTCATTCAGTTGATGCAACTTGGCAATATGCTTTCTTCCTTCTGGACCTTCATAGGTTCAAAAGACTTGTTGTGTTGCGAACGTGTTTAGTCTTAAGCTATATAAAACACTGTACAACTTCAGAAGACGAAAAACATGCTACTCCATCATCGGATGTTTTGGGACAATGCGCCTTCACTGAATTTGTCGTGGCGTCAAGAAAACAACCTAAGTGGTGGTTCTCTGTTCTCTCACGCTCTTGGTAGAATGTAAATTTATTATTACGAAACTAGTGAACAGACAAGCGGGAACAACAATGTCAGGTGTCCCCCCGTAATTCAGAATTCATAGCGCAATCACTGAGAAAGCAACACACAGTTAGCAACACACATGCGCGAGCGAGGGGCGCGCACGACACACACACACACACACACACACACACACACACACACACACACACACACACACACACACACACACACACACACACACACACACACACACACACACACACAACACACACACACACACACACACACACACACAACACACACACACACACACACACACACGTGCGCGCACGCTCATGCGCGAACACATACGCAGGCACATACATAGGCGATGGGAAAGGGGTGGCAAGGGGAAGCTGTGTCCCTGGAATTTTGATGGAATGCAGACAATAGCAGTGGCGCAGTGGCGCAGTGGCGCAGTGGCGCAGTGGCGCAGTGGCGCAGTGGCGCAGTGGCGCAGTGGCGCAGTGGCGCAGTGGCGCAGTGGCGCAGTGGCGCAGTGGCGCAGTGGCGCAGTGGCGCAGTGGCGCAGTGGCGCAGTGGCGCAGTGGCGCAGTGGCGCAGTGGCGCAGTGGCGCAGTGGCGCAGTGGCGCAGTGGCGCAGTGGCGCAGTGGCGCAGTGGCGCAGTGGCTAGAGCTTCAGACTCTCAAATAAGAGGACCCGGGGTGTATGTCACACATTGGGAAATTAGTTACAGCGTGCCTGGACGCTTCCCGGACACATCAAGACGGTGTTCGATTGAACAGGTCTGTCAGGGGGTAAACTGTAAAGCGCTCTGAGCAATCCTGAAGATATATGAGCGGTGCATAAGAACTTACCTTTACTTTTTTACCTTTGGCCCTTCCGCCCCCGCGTAAATTAAGAGCAAACGTTACAACGAGACGGCTACGAACATTTGTCAACAGCATAAGGGGTTGTCTCCCCGTCTCCCGAAGTCTGTCATCAGTGGGGTGATTCGAGTGCATACAGAGCTTCTATTTCACGACTACCAGAGGAAAGACGTTTCTGAAGCATTATTCCGGATATGTCGCACACAAAAGTTGTTGTACTTTAAATATTACGCTCGCAGTTGCATCGCTCCATGAGCGTAGGTCTCCAATCGCTGTCGACGTGGGGATGATTACAGATATTTGTCTTTTTAATCAGTGCATGCCCCTTGATTTTGGTTATCAAAAAATAATAGTGTAAATAATTTTGAACAACTAGAACTTGCATATAAATATTATGGTGCGCGATGGTAAACGTGAATGTTGTGTTGACATGTTATCCATTCAAACAATGCGGGACTGCCGTTACGTGACGTGCATTGTTTCTGCGTGACAACCAGTTGAACGTTCGACGTCGAACTCGATGTACGCGGGCATGTTATATCGCGGCTTCTAGATGTGGACCCAGAACATTTTTCTCCAGCTGCACGAATATCTAGGATCGGACTCCTGCGTTACCCGAGAACACACGACGGACACTTATAATAACCTGTGCAATACTCGTTCCACGCGACCGACGGTGACAAGGCGAACTTGCTGAAGGAAGGATTGCGCGAATTTCGATGGAACGAGACCAGACGTCGGATGCGGTCAAATTGACGAAGTCGCGGTCATGAGACACTGACGTTAGCTATAATTAGTTATTGGACGTTAAAAAGGTAATATATATATATAATATACATATATATATATATATATATATATATATATATATATATATATATATATATATATATATATATATTCATCCAATGTTCATGCGAATTACACATTGGACACAATTCATCTACAATGAATCGGAATGCAACCGCACAATATAATACGCGGTTAAAATAATAAGTTCTTTTTATCAATTCATGCGAATTAACATTGAACAAAATACTATTACAATTAATCGGAATGCGACCGCACATTAACGCAGTTAAAATGGTAAATTGGTATGAGTTTCACTTGCTTTTCATAAAGATTTTCTTCCAAATTAGCGACACTACATAAGACGTCTGTTAAAAACAGCAACAGTTCTCTTGTACACCGAATGCTGAAAAGAACGCTGGCACACTCCCATAATTGTCGACATGTTAGCTATTATGGTAGAAGATATTGACCCTCACATAATAGGTATAACTGAATCTTGGGCCACACCCGATATATCAGATGCCGAAATAGGAATGACAGGGTATGTAATGTTTAGGAAAGATAGATTAGGAAGAAGAGGCGGAGTTATGTTATATATTAAAGAATCCATCCAAGCTTATGAAATAAAATTAGAAAAAGAAGCAGAATGTGAAGAAGCTGTCTGGTGTAACATAGTTACAGGAAACTCAACATTAACTGTTGGGTTAGTGTATCGAGTCCAAACATAAGCATGGAAGAGAATAAAAAAATACATAACGCTATCAAAGAAGTGAGTAAACGGGACTGTATTATTATAGGGGATTTTAACCATGGGCATATACAGTGGACATCTCTACAGAGTACCGGGAGAGAGGATCAAGAGTTTTTAAATTTAGTACAAGATAGTTTCCTTTTTCAACATGTGTTAGAAGCAACCAGGGGCGAGAACGTGTTGGACATAGTATTGAGCTCACAGAAGGAATTTGTTGATAATGTCAAGATATGTGAGCCACTGGGGTGTAGTGATCACAACCAGATACATTTTATCATCAAAGTAAAGGAAGAACGGAATAGAAAAATAAGGTACAGGAAAATTTTCACAAAGGAAGATATCAGGACATGAGGGAATATTTAGCAAAGATAGACTGGAATAACACACTGAAGAATAAGACAACAACAGAATGCTGGAATATTTTAAAGAGTGAAATTGACTGCGTCGTTGACAAATTTGTCCCCTTGAAAAAAACAGGGAAACGGTCAAAGAAGAAACACTTATCGAAGGAAGCCATTAGAAAAATGAAGTACAAGCAAATGATGTGGAAGACATATAGACATACCGGAAGTAGAAGAAGACTATAGCATTTATAAAGAAGCATTTAACCAAGCTGAAATTAGAAATTAAAAGAGAAGCTACGAACAAAAAATTGCTTTTAATAAAACATGACAGCAAGAGTTTTATGCGTATGTTCCGAAGTAAACAGAAAGTTCAGGATAAGGTCGGTCCTCTAGAAGATAGTGGTGGAAACATAATAACAGAGGATTCTTAATGGCAGAAAACCTAAATAAGTACTTTCGGTGTTTACCAAGGAAGATATTAGTATATTACAAGTACTTGAGACTAAGTTCGAATGGAGAGAGTTTGACTATTTAAGGACAACTAATTGTAAACCCAACAATAATAGTAGCTATGAAAATAAGAGATATGAAGAATAATAAATCACCTGGAGTGGATGGGATTCCTCCAAATTACTATTGGAAATTGTAGAACAAATCAGCATACCGCTTGCAACAGTGTTCAATTTGTCATTAGAGGAGGGAATAGTTCCGTTAGAATGGAAAGAAGCAAACATTATACCATTATATAAAAGGTTCGAGAAACAAGTCAGAGAACTATAAACCAGTGAGTTTAACATCGGTGATTTGCAAACTATTAGAATTGAATAAAAGATCACCTGGTTGATTTTTCTTGTTAAAGCAAATTGATAAACACATCTCAACATGGGTTTTTAAACGCGAAGTCATGCTTAACAAATATGTTATGTTTTTGGAAGATGTCAACAAAGTGGCTAGATGAGGGATCACCAGTAGATATAATCTACTTAGATTTAAAAAAAGCCTTTGACAAGTGCCACACCAAAGACTACTACTTAAACTAAAGGCCCGGCTTAGGAAATGGAATGATCAACTGGATAGAAAAATGGCTTATTGTTAGAAGACAAAAGAGTAGTAATTGATGGGAGTTTTTCAAACTGGAAAGCAGATTTTGAGTGGAGTACCTCGAGGATCAGTACTGGGATATATTTTAGCTATTAATATATCAATGATTTGGATGATGATATAACAAGCAAGGTGTTGAAGTTTGCGGACGACACAAAAGTGTTTAGGAAAATTAAAGGTGATGCAGATAGGCAGCATTTACAAGATGATCTTAATAAGTTGATAGAATGGTCTGAGAAGTGGCAAATGCTGTTTAATTTTGGAAATGTTAAGTGCCTTCATACAGGACATGGGAATGAAGATGCACAATATACAATGGGTGATACTGTACTAAATACTACCTTAAAGGAAAAGGACTTAGGGTTAACTATTAGTGCTGACATGAAGGTATCCGAGCAGTGTGGAATTGCAGCAGCGAAGGGAAACCAAATTCTTGGATTAATCAGGCGAAATATAGTGTACAAGAAAGAACTAATAATACCGCTGTATACAACAATAGTTAGCCCTCACTTAGAATATTGTATACAAGCATGGAGGCCATATCGCAAGAAGGATATTGATATGCTAGAAAGAGTACAAGGGAGAACAACCAAAGTGATACAAAAACTCAGGAATATTAGTTATGAAATGCGTCTAAAAGAATGTGGTTTAACAACATTAGAAACCAGAAGATTGAGAGGAGATCAGATTGAGGTGTTTAAAATATTGAATAGATATGAAAATATTGACAGAAATATTTTTTTCACAGTCAAGGAAGAGAGAAGGACTAGAGGACATGGAGTTACATTAGCAAAGAAGCAGTGTAGACTAGATATTAGAAAATTTTCATTTTCACAAAGAACAGTAAACGAATGGAACAGATTATCAGCTG
>JAODUO010002464.1:17500-26180 GCA_025642075.2 Ridgeia piscesae
AAACAAACGGATGTTCAAAGTTAAGTGGCGATTTCGTATTTGCAAAAGATGGAGTACGTACACAATTTCGAGAAAAAACACTAGAAATATCGAGTAACATGCGTCAAGTCATTATGCGTAACAGTTGTCAGGAACGTTTCAGAAGTCTGGTTAGGGACACGTCTTTACCTCTCAGGATAACCCTGGTTTAACTAAAGACGACCACTGCCCCGATAGGAGTAAATTACTCGCGCAGCGTCAGTGGGCCAGTACGCGCGCGGTAGTTTCATAACAAGTTATGCAACCTCCACGGCCAACGTTGGTAAATAAATGTATATTGTTTGACCAACCTTCACGACAGTTCTGGCGTGGACGTAGCCATTCCGACACCAGTGTGGAAGGACGCAAGACACGTGTGGATCATTGCCTGCATGTGTTTATTGCATCCAACTTTAGCATCGTTCAGTAGCTGGCCACGAATTATAGGCGTGGCTGCGCCATACCACCGAGTCGGACAATACGTCACGTTCAAGTTCCAATATACGCAGCGCTGCTGCACCCGCGTGCAGCAGCTTATATACGGGTACAATTGCGTACTTATACACGGACTACATTGCGGATTTAAGGACCAGTTAACATCCTGCGACAATACTCAATACTATGTATACCGATTTTAATGTGTGTGTGTGTGTGTGTGTGTGTGTGTGTGTGTGTGTGTGTGTGTGTGTGTGTGTGTGTGTGTGTGTGTGTGTGTGTGTGTGTGTGTGTGTGTGGCGCGCGTGCGTGCGTGCGTGCGTGCGCGCGTGCGCGTGCGTGCGTGGGTGTGTGCGTGCGTGCGTGCGTGTGTGTGTATGTGTGAGCGTGTGAGCGTGTACGTGTGTGTATGTGCTTGTGGGTATGGTGTGAGTGGACGAGTTACTGTTGATAAATTTAATTTCGCAGTGCGTGCGTGCGTGCGTGCGTGCGTGCGTGCGTGTGTGTGTGTGTGTGTGTGTGTGTGTGTGTGTGTGTGTGTGTGTGTATGTGTGTGTGTGTGTGCGTTTGTGCGTGTAACCATAACTTCAGATTTACGGGGGAGGAGCAGAATAACGCGTTAGAGGGAAAATCGGCCGCGTCTTTGTGACGTCACAGTGTCTTTGTCGTCACCGGACGTGCCGCTTTCACAAAGCTGCGCCGGCGAACGCTGGCGATAAACGTGTGTTTCTTTGGAATACATACTAGCAAGATCTATGCCAAATCTGTTTGCAAAATTCCGTTTCGACAGCGACAGAAGGGCTTTGCCAATGGGATGAAGCCAGTGCGAGAGTGTGTCAGATTTTAACAAGTTAGATAAATGTCGTCGAGGCCACACAAAAACTATATATTGTAACTTCTTTTCATATCTACAATATCATAAAGTAGGTCTACCAAAGGCACTTTAAATAGCATCACAAAGCAACGCGCAGCGACTTAATAGAGAGTGAAGTTGTGTTTCTCATGGATTATTGAGAACAACATCTTTGTCTGTTGTGATGTTTTCGGAATAATAATTATTCAGAAATGTTAGGTACCGTGCGGCACTTGCCGGTATTTTAAATGGACTTGATGGGACTTGACCAATCACAGCGGCTGTACTATACGTAACAGTTACGAAAGTCGTTTGTCCAGTGATTAAACTGGTTTTGGCACAATGTGAGTTGTCTCTGTATTATATTAGTTGTTGTTATAAGACATAACAAATTGGCGACGAGGATGGGATCCTGGTTGGTCACGGATCATGCAAGACTACTGTGAGTGCGGCTAGACAACGAATGTTGGAAAACAAAGTGACTTTGATGCGGCGTGGTTTTCTGCTTCGAAAGATAAGTTGAAAATGGGCGAAGAGGGCAGAACGTCATTCAGCTTCGGCAAAGTAATGAAGTATAACCAAGCTCAACCCACTCTTCACTAGCAGTCCCAAATCAACAGACCAACACATGTCAGAGAATCCAACAAGAAGATCCAATAATTCATCACGCTCCTCCAACAAAGCAAAATTCACCAGCTCCAGAACAAGCTCATCTGCATTTGACCTCCCACAAAAGAAAAACCTGCGTGTTATGACCGTGAATTGTCGTAGTGTGATAAACAAAAAAGCCGACCTTGAAGCATCTATAAACTATATAAAACCAGACGTCATCTGTGGTTCTGAATCCTGGCTCAACAATAACATAAAATCCAGTGAATTATTCCCAGAAAACTACACCGCATACCGAAAAGACCGCAACACAGCAGGAGGAGGTGTTTTCTTGCTTGTGCGGAAGGACATCGTATCTTCCAACCAACCAGACCTAGATAGTGACTGTGAAATTCTGTGGGCAAAAATACAACTTTAAAATTAAAAAAAACATGCTAATAGGTTCCTTCTACATGCCACACCGATGCAACAAAACCATACAAGAACTTAATAAATCCCTAACAACGATAACAAGAAGTTCAAAACAAAAACAAATAATCCTCTGCGGAGACTTCAACTGCCCCGACATATCATGGGAAATAGGAAACGTAAACACCTGTAGTCCAGACCGATCCACTCAGCAATCCCTCATTGACGTAACCGAAAGTGCCCAACTGACGCAAGTCCATAATAGTTCCACTAGAGAAAGCAAGTTGTTAGACCTAGTCTTCACTACAAATCCAACAATAGTAACACACTCTGTATCGGTACCAGGGATATCCGACCACGACATTATTGTCACAGATTTCGACGTAAAAATCCAATACCAAAATAAACAACGCAGACAGATCTACCAGTTTGCTCGCGCTGACTGGGAAAGCCTTAATGATGACTTTAACACCTTGTCAAACAAAATCAAAACCCAATACAACACAGGTGCATGCACCGAATCACTGTGGTCAACCTTCAAGAATACGCTAACATAATCTATTGACAAACATATCCCATCAAAACTGAGCTCCAGCCGATGCAACCTCCCATGGTTAAATGGGAAGCTGCATCGACTACTAAAGCGAAAGAGAAGACTCTATAAGAAAGCTAAGGAAACAAACAACTGGACAAACTACAAATTCATCCAAAAAACATGTAGGAGAAGTATGCGTAAAGCCGAATGGGAATACATCAATAATACCATAACCCAAGGACTCCAGACAAACAACTCAAAACCCTTCTGGAAATACATTAAAAGCAGAAAACAAGACAACATTGGAGTAGCCCCCTGAAAAAGAATGGTTCACTGGTGTGTGACAGCAAGGAGAAGGCTGAAATCCTCCTGGACCAGTTCCAGAGTGTCTTCACCAGAGATGGTGGATCTGCTCCCCCACACCTTGACCCTCCACAACACCCAATTATAAGTGATATTAACATTAACACAGCCGGAGTATGCAAGTTACTCAAAGCCATCAATCCCCACAAAGCATGTGGGCCTGACCAAATCCCCAATGTAATTTTGAAGAACTGTGCTGACACCCTAGCCCCAGCACTCAGGGACATCTTCCAACGGTCATTGGACACAGCCGTCCTACCCTCAGACTGGCGCACTGCAAACGTGTCGGCCGTATTCAAAAAAGGAGATAAACATCTACCAGAAAACTATCGTCCCATCTCCCTTACATCTGTTCCATGTAAAATTCTTGAACACATCATCTACCGCCACCTTATGACTTACCTTGAAGAACACAACATCCTAACAGACCTTAACCACGGCTTCAGAGCAGGCTTCTCATGTGAAACACAACTTCTAACCACTATGCATGACCTATTCTCCTCCTTCGACACCGGAACCCAGACAGACATGGCAGTGTTAGATTTTAGCAAGGCATTTGACACCGTTCCCCACTCAAAACTCCTTACAAAATTATCCCATTATGGAATCGGAGGCACAATACTTGAATGGCTAAACAAATTCCTGACCGGAAGAACAATGAAAGTCGTACTCGACGGTAAAATGTCGAGAGAAATACCCGTTGATTCTGGCGTCCCACAAGGCACAGTCTTAGGCCCTTTGCTCTTCTTGTGTCACATAAATGACTTACCAACCTCTGTTAAATCTCAAGTCCGCCTCTTTGCAGACGATTGCCTATTATACAGGAAAATACAGACATTCAACGACCATATTTTGCTACAGAAGGACTTAACGCAACTTGGGAAGTGGGCAAATACCTGGGGGATGAATTTTAATACAAACAAATGTCACATCCTAAGCATAAAAAATAAAACACAATTCTTCTATAGCCTAAATAATGAAACTCTGGAATATGTAACTACCAACCCGTACCTTGGCATCACCATATCTAATGACTTAAAGTGGCACTCACACATTTCTACAATAACCAAAAAAGCAAATAGCACACTTGGCTTCCTAAGACGAAATATACGCAGATGCCCCATTAACAGCAAACGGACGGCATACATTGCCCTTGTGCGCGCTGTCTTAGAATACGGAGCCATAGTGTGGGACCCATACCATCGGGGGGACATAGACAAATTAGAACAAATTCAACACCGTGCAGCTCGCTTCATCACTGGAGACTACCGCTCTAGACACCCAGGATCTGTCACAACCATGCTCACCAACCTTAACCTCGACACATTAGACAATAGACGATGCGACCAAAGACTAAAATTTATGTACAGAACTGTTAGAGGATCTATCCCAGCCCTCCCCACTGAAACATTCTTCCGGCCCCAAAAAACAAACAAAAGACACATTAAGCCTAAACACTTCCCCGACCATGTATCCTCAAATGTTGTCCAACAACACCAGATGTTTTATAGTACCCACAGTCTTTGTATAAAAAAAACAATAGCCGACTGGAACCAACTAAACGAGTCGCAGGTCCAGGCTGAAACCATAACTGACTTCAGTCGCCTGACCTGCGGCTCAAACACTCAATAACATGCGCACACACCCCCGTCGTATATAATAGCCAAATATTGGCTTCTTTACGACGTATCCCATTCAGATTCAGAACCATGGTGCCGACTGGGAAGCTAATACGGAACAGTTGGACTTTTACTTCCTTGCGAACTGACGATCAAACCAAAAAGGCAATTTTATTGTCGAATGTGTCCACGGAGACATATCAGCTGCTCAAAGACTTGTTGGTACCAGCCACACCGAAAGACGCCGAGGTAACGTATTCGGTGATAGTGGACCGGTTGCAAAAACACACAAAGCCAGAAAAATCAGCATTGGTTGCTCGATACGAGTTTGACAATCGATCGAGACAGGTTGGTGAATCTGTCTGCGATTACGTCGCAACGCTGAAGCATTTGGCAAGTGAATGCAAATTCAGTGACGTAACGCGAGCCGAACGTTTGCGAGACCGTTTGGTATCTGGCATACGAGATGACAAGATGCTCAGAGATCTGTTGAGAGAGAAACTCGATGATTTAACATTCGAAATTGCCGTGAGACGATGTCTGGCAATAGAACAAGCCAACCGAGACGTCCAGGTCTTTCAAGGAGAGACTGGTAAGGAGACAAGAGTGCACAAATTAGACAGCTGCAGTAGACAGCCTAGACAACAGAACAGTAAAGCGATGCCAAGAAACACTAACCAGCGACAGTCTCAGCGTGCAGACACCGTGTCAAAGTGTTACAGGTGCAACGGACAACACAATCCAAAAGTATGTCCATTTATCAAGGAGAAATGTTACCAGTGTGGTAAAGTCGGTCATATTCGAAAGGCATGCCGACAGAAGGCTAACAAACAGCCACCGGCAACGTCATTGCACGTCATGCAAGGCAACGAAGACGCCGAGCGACAGGACTGGACAGGACTGTACCGAGTGTCCAAAGGAAATGACCGGAAGCCAATCTCCGTGACGATGGAAGTTGAAAACAGAGAACTTGTGATGGAGTTAGATACGGGCTCAGCTGTCTCTGTCATCGGGGAGGAGAAATATCATGAACAGCTGCGGCATGTACCGTTAGAAAGCACCACTCTACAGCTACACACATATACGGGAGAAACGGTGAAACCGTTGGGCGTGTTGTCAGTTAGAGTTCGTTATGAAGAACAAAGCAAGTATCTTCAGTTGTATGTGATGAAAGGAATTGGACCTACACTGTTTGGTCGGGAGTGGTTGCACTCCATCCGTTTGAACTGGCCTCTAATGCATCTAGAGACGCAGTCTGGTTTCCGAGATGTGCTCGACAGACATGCAGCGGTGTTCTCTGACGAACTCGGACGGTTATTGAACATCAAAGCACGAATCCAACTGAAAGAAGAGCCGAAGCCACGATTCTGGAAAGCCAGACCTGTCGCATTTGCACGAAAGCCAGCTGTTGAGCGAGGGTTGGACCAATTGGAAGCAGAAGGGATCGTGAAGCGTGTGACTCACAGCGAGTGGGCAGCACCGATAGTCACACCAATCAAGAAGGACGGTGAAGTTCGAATTTGCGGCGATTTCAAAGTGACAATAAATCCACAGCTCGACGTGGATGAGTACCCCCTGCCACGAATTGAAGAGATCTACGCAAATCTGAGTGGTGGTCAACAGTTCAGCGTAATTGATCTACGACAGGCGTACCTTCAGATGGAGGTTGAGGAAGAATCGAAGACTTACCTGACTGTTAACACACATCGCGGACTGTACCAGTATCAGCGATTACCGTATGGAGTGGCATCAGCACCAGCGGTATGGCAGAGAGCAATGGACCAAGTCCTACAAGGTATTCCGGGTGTCCAGTGCTATCTTGACGACATCATTGTCACAGGCAGAACTCGAGAAGAACATCTGAAAGCCCTTGACAAGGTACTGGGACGACTAGAGGAACATGGACTAAAGGCCAACAGAGAGAAATGCAAATTTCTGCAGAACTCAGTTGAGTACTTGGGCCATGTCATCACTGCCGAGGGACTACACCAGTCACCAAAGAAAGTGCAAGCTATGGCAGGCTTGCCTAGTCCTCAGAACGTTGGACAGTTGAGATCGTTCTTGGGAATGGTGCAGTACTATGCGCGTTTCTTACCAGACCTGGCTACACATCTTGCACCACTGCATAGACTTTTGCAGAAAGACGAACACTGGATCTGGGGCAAAGAGCAGGAGTGTGCGTTCAGAACCGTGAGAGAAATGCTGCTTCAGGATCGAGTCCTTACTCACTTCAACCCGGACTTGCCCGTGGTTGTGGCATGCGACAGTTCGTCGTATGGCCTGGGCGCCGTCTTATCACATCGGATGCCGGACGGAAGTGAAAGACCGGTAGCGTATGCATCGCGCTCACTAACACAAACGGAAAAGAAGTTTGCTCAAATCGAGAAGGAAGCTCTCGGACTCTACTGGGGTGTCAGAAAGTTTCAGCCGTACTTGGAGGGTCGTCGGTTCATACTGATCACAGATCACAAACCCCTGAAGTATATCATGGACCCTGGAAAGGCAGTACCAGTCACAACAGCAGCACGACTGCAACGCTGGTGTCTCTTCCTTGGTGCCTTTGCGTATCAAATTGAGTATCGAGGTTCCAAACAGCATGCAAACTGTGATGGATTGTCTCGTCTACCGCTTCGTCAGGTGCCAGAAGACAAGCCTGATGAGGTCGAAATGTTTCACATGACCGTTGTTGAGACGTTACCAGTCACGGAAAGAGAGCTCAGAAGAGAAACACACAGAGACGCACTGCTTTCTCGTGTGGTACGACTGGTGGAGTCAGGTTGGGAAGGTGTCGTATCGCAACCGAACTTCGCACCTTACCTCAATCGCAAGGACGAACTGACAATGCATCATGGTATTCTGATGTGGGGTAACAGAGTGATTGTTCCCACAAAACTGCGAGGCAGAGTGATGGAGACACTGCATGAGGGACACATGGGGACTGTAAAAATGAAGGGACTTGCAAGAGGGTATGTCTGGTGGCCCCGAATGGATGAAGACATCGAAGGCGTGACAAAGAGATGTGAAGGATGTCAAGGTGTCGCAAACAACCCGAAACAAGCTCCGCTGCACAGATGGGAATACCCAGCGTACCCATGGCAACGACTGCATATCGATTTTGCAGGACCATTTCAAGGGAAAATGTTCTTGGTCGTAGTGGACGCACACACCAAATGGCCTGACATTTTTGAGATGCGGAACACAACTGCAGCAGAAACTGTAGCTATTATGCGATCGTATGGGAACAACATTTAGAAATTGCAAGAGGATGGCAATTAACGGACTATTAGAGCAGATGTGTGAAGAAGAAGGAGTTGGATTTGTAGATTTGTGGGGATATTTTGTTGGTAAAGAAGACATGTTTATGAGAGATGGCCTCCATCTAAGCGGAAAGGGCGCAGCAGTGTTCTCAGAGAACCTTCTTCGATCGATGAATAATGGAACAGGTTGCAACTTTTAAAACTAGTTTCGCAGGGGGGATACACAGAGAAGCCAAATACTAGAGGCATAGATAAAGATAGCAAAAAGACATCAGCAAAGAACAGCCTGGAAAGCCCTACGGAATTTGGTTATAAATGTGTTTGTTTAAATGCAAGGAGCATAGTAAACAAAAGAAATGAACTAAACATTATGGTAGAAGATATTGACCCTCACATAATAGGTATAACTGAATCTTGGGCCACACCCGATATATCAGATGCCGAATTAGGAATGACAGGGTATGCAATGTTTAGGAAAGATAGATTAGGAAGAAGGGGAGGCGGAGTTATTTTATATATTAAAGAATCCATCCAAGCTTATGAAATAAAATTAGAAAAAGAAGCAGAATGTGAAGAAGCTGTC
>JAODUO010002465.1:0-10000 GCA_025642075.2 Ridgeia piscesae
ACAAAATGTTGGTGTACAGGTAACGTTTTTTACACTAACAACCGCATACTGTTAATGCCGTTATTTCGTAAATTAGTGGATTTGCTTAATTAGGGGTATGATCGTGACACGCTGGAGTTAAGCACCAAATTTGGCACAGTTGCACATTAGTACCACAAAACTACTTTTTAGAGTGGGCTGTCTGATTTTAAAGGCTAAGGTCAAGGTCAAGGTCAAGGTCAAGGTCAAGTTCAAGGTCAAGGTCAAGAGTCAATAATGCTATAATCATATTGTCTAATATCTCGAGATTTTAATAATATTTTAAAACGTTTTCAAAACCACATTTATTTCCATACAAACATGTTTTCATGGGATGATTATCTAATTTGAATAATTTCAAAATGGCCGACAAATTTGTAAATATATAAATGTCGTTATTCTTTATCATAGCCCTTTTCGTAAAGGTCCCAAATAAAATGTTTTACACACAGATACTTTTGAGACACATACATCTTTTTGGGAGGGGATGTAAAAGTTAATGACATGGTCAGACGAAGGTAAACAAACAATATATATTTCATAATTCCAATGTAATAATTTACTAACACTATAACAATGTTTGTGTTTCGGAAAGTTACAGTAGACGTCTATGGGTGCAAAAATAATTTATATTGTGTACTACATGCAATTTGCATAAATACAAAATGGCCGACAAATGGAAAAAATTTAAATATCGCTATTCTTTGTCAGAGCCATTTTTTCACAAAGGTTCTGAATAAAAATATGTTTTGCACGCATACAACTTAGCAACATATACAACTTTTGAGATGGGGCTCTCCGGATTTAAGGAAAGGTCAAGGTCAGATGTAAGTCAAAAGACAAGATATTTCATAATTCCAATTTAATCAAATGCTAACAATATAACAATGTTTGTATTGTATGGTTAGATCAATCACATTCACATTTAACTTTGTGCTGATCGTGACATAGTATGAATCTTTTATAATACAATTTTCTAACTTACTAAAAAAAAAAAAAATTCCAGTAGTCCCAAAGTTATTACCAATTCGATCATTCTCTGGGCTAAAGCAAATATCATTCAAATAATAATAATAATAATAATAATAATAATAATAATAATAATAATAATAATAATAATAATAATAATAATAATAATAATAATAATAATAATAATAATAATAATAATAATAATAACTTAATTTTATTGTTACATAATGTCATGTACATATAATAAGTCCTCAGCAACAGAAAAGAAATAATTGCATATGTACACGATGTAACAAATGGAATCAAGCAACAGTGCATATTTTCCTTATTCATGTACTATATATTCATATAATTGCGAGAAAATAATAATTCGGGAAGATAAAAAAAACTACACAGCAACATCATAATGGTGTAACTAGTTAATTAAAATAGTTCATTACAAGTGCACTGCTGAAAGCGATTGACCGGGATTTTAGACGTATTTTGTCACCACTCCAAACGAAATTGTTTTCTAAAGTAATCGTGCAGGTATTAAATTTTTATGTAGTGTAGTAGTGCTTGACTTGCCTCAGATCACTTGTAAAGATATGTCGTCGTGGGAGGTTACCTATATAACAGAACGTTTGTCCCTTGGAATGTTGATCGTGTATACGATTTGTTACCTTGGGCAGAACAAAACACTGTTTCGTTTTAGACGTTTGTGTTTGTACGATTGTTTTTATGTTTTTCACTGTGTGTGTGTTATATATATATATATATATATATATATATATATATATATATATATATATATATATATATGTGTGTGTGTGTGTGTGTGTTGTGTGTGTGTGTGTGTGTGTCAGAATATAGCAAGGAACGACCTGAAGTTAAACCGCCGGAAAACATTGTTATCGACTTGGTGAACCGGATGTTGCCATGACTGTGATAGGGCCTATTGTATTAGGATCAGGACTCACAACTGGTAGTTGTGTAGGTTGAACAATTGCTATTTAGTGGAGTCGCTTAGGGGTGTGATTGTGACATGCAAATGCACCAAATTTGGCACAGTTGTACATTAACACTTTTTAAAGAGGGCTGCCCAATTTTAAAGGCCAATGTCAAGGTCAGGTTTGTGTCAAAGAATAATAATCATATTGTCCAATATTGCCCAGATTTTAATGATTTTAAAAATGTTTTCAAAAGATCATTTATTTACTGACTCACATCGTTCCATAATATTATTAATAATTTGGGTAAATAAAAACTGACCGACAAATGAGCAAATATATAAATATCGTTATTCTTTATCAGAGCAATTTTCTCAAATATTCCGAAACACATATTTTGCATACATATACCTTATGGACATATACAACTTGTGAGACGGGGCTACCCGGAATTAAAGGTCAAGGTCAGTTTAGTATTATGATTATTATGTTTATGATTGTTATGATTAATATGATTAATATGATTAATATGATTAATATGATTAATATGATTAATATGATTAATATGATTAATATGATTAATATGATTAATATGATTAATATGATTAATATGATTAATATGATTAATATGATTAATATGATTAATATGATTAATATGATTAATATGATTAATATGATTAATATGATTAATATGATTAATATGATTAATATGATTAATATGATTAATATGATTAATATGATTAATATGATTAATATGATTAATATGATTAATATGATTAATATGATTAATATGATTAATATGATTAATATGATTAATATGATTAATATGATTAATATGATTAATATGATTAATATGATTAATATGATTAATATGATTAATATGATTAATATGATTAATATGATTAATATGATTAATATGATTAATATGATTAATATGATTAATATGATTAATATGATTAATATGATTAATATGATTAATATGATTAATATGATTAATATGATTAATATGATTAATATGATTAATATGATTAATATGATTAATATGATTAATATGATTAATATGATTAATATGATTAATATGATTAATATGATTAATATGATTAATATGATTAATATGATTAATATGATTAATATGATTAATATGATTAATATGATTAATATGATTAATATGATTAATATGATTAATATGATTAATATGATTAATATGATTAATATGATTAATATGATTAATATGATTAATATGATAATATGATTAATATGATTAATGATGATTATGATGATTATGATGATTATGATGATTATGATTATTATGATTATTATGATTATTATGATTATTATGATTATTATGATTATTATGATTATTATGATTATTATGATTATTATGATTATTATGATTATTATGATTATTATGATTATTACGATTATTACGATTATTGCGATTATTATTATGAAATTCGTCTTTTAAAATGCTACACACATATTTGATTACTGCGATTATGGTTACGCTTATAACTATTATTACAATTGTTCCTCCTATGTAATGGTTCTTTGTATATGTCCTTTTGCCGAATGCTTGCCAGAGAATTCGAGACAGTGTTCCATTGAAACTCACCGCTGAGGGGTGAATTCTAAGACAATTTGATTACTTTAGTCAAATTGACTGCAGGATGAACGACGGATCATTAATGAGCAATACTAGCACATAATAAACAACAATTTGAGGACTAGTATACGATATTTCATAGTAAAAAATAAGGTCAAAATATGAGTGATTTCCTTGTGATCAGACTTCTCAGGACGATATCAATACGCGAGCACAAAGAAAGTATTTAGTTGAATTTTTACTTTGGTATATTCAATACATCAACGCACGCACGCACGCATGCACGCACGCACGCACGCACGCACGCACGCACGCACGCAATACGCACGCACGTACACACGCGTCGTTGTCGTCGTCAACATCCAAACTATCATCACTGTTGTCATATGGCAGTACTAATCTCCGCGTCATACAACACGCATAAGGATTATGATTAAATTAGTAATAGTAGACGTCAGATCACAATACCGAATTCGTCCGCCATTCCTCGTGCGGCGAAGGAGTACGCTACTGAAATTGCATTATGGTGATTATCTGAATTTCTGTGATGACATATGTAGTGTGGAGTTAGTATAAACGATATTTTGTGTGTTGTGTGACACCAGAGCTGTCAAATTATGAGAGATAACACTTGGTGGTGTTCTGCATATTGATACTGTTATAATGTTGCTTGGTGATGTCAACACGACAAGTGTGTGTTTCGCACCTCGTACTAATGATCAGGTCAGTTTTTTTACCAATCGCGTTTTTTTACGAATTCGGCAGTACTTAATACTGAAAGGCACTGTTGCCATTCCCACTGGCGGCCATGTTACTGTTACTATATCTGAGAAACTAGGACATTTCTACAGTCATTGCAATAGTATAGCTGACACGCTGATCAAATTCCATTGAAGTCACATATATTTGGCTCATTTAAAATAGCGTACCTGTCAATATTTACAAAATTAAGCACCTTTTTCTGCTTCCGCAGGGTCAAGTAAAACCTACAAATCAGTGAAATCGCTACGCTAATTACACTTTACCTAACATGCGTCATTACACTGCAGATACATCAAATAACCCCATGTTATGGTATTGTATTTTGAGTTCTGACCCCTGAAACGCCATAAAGGAGGCGACCCATTTTGGACGTTGTTTCCGCACAGCACTGGCCGCTAGTTAAGTTACTTCCGGTGTAGAATGTGCCACCTGGAACCATAAACCTGTATATTTGACCACTAAATGAGTTATGTGGTGAATGAACACATCGGTTGTTCGGTAATGCGGGCGACGGAGCTCACAAGTCATGCGTACGAAAATGTCCTGCAGATGGTAGACCTGCCGACGTTGCACCGCAGACGCGATGAATTGTGTAGAGCGTGTTTCGCTAAAATGAAGAGTAGTGATCACAAACTGAATGCGTTAGTACCAAATGGTCGAAGTGTGCCATATGCCTTGCGGTTGTGCAACAATTTACCTATCCCAAGGGCAAAAACTAATCACTACAAAAATTTCTTATTTCCGTGGTGTTTAGAGCATTTTGAGATCAGCTAGTAATGGACATGTATTTTAACAGACAGTTTAATAGTTTATTTTGATTTAACATTTTTATTTATTTTAGAACAATGCATCATATGCAAAGTATATTTTAATGTACATGTTTTAAATTTATTACGTAGTTTCTAATGATGATTTTAATTTTTAACAAGATATGCTAACATTGTACATTAATATGATATTGTATGGAATTGTTGATTTTTAGTTGAAATGTACATGTACAATCCAACTGTAATGTTGCCACATAATAAATTTATCTTATCTTTTCTTATCTTATCTAAATGGCTTTGAGTTAGACGCGACTTACACAATACGGGGTTGTGTGCAGTGTGGGTTTTTGTTTCTTGTTGCGCGTCATCGCGGCAAGTTGAGAGAGCCAATGTTATCATATTTCGCCTGAATAATCACAACCCTAGCAGCAAATGTTATCAGTACCACATCCATTGTCAGAGCCGAGACATTCTTCATATATGATGCACAGAGTTGAAAGGACAGTAGTCACTTGTATGCAGACCCAAACACAGAGTCGGGATTGAGGAAATGCAGTTACACAAGTTTCAATCATTTGCGTCAGACTCAAAGTGATAACTTATATATGACATCTTTTACTTGTTGATCCTCGCATCTACCCTTATCTACCATCCGGGGCTTGAAACACAGAGCACACGAGCACGAGCACGAGCACGAGCACGAGCACGAGCACGAGCACGAGCACGAGCACGAGCACGAGCACGAGCACGAGCACGAGCACGAGCACGAGCACGAGCACGAGCACGAGCAGGCGCACATAAACACGCAAACGTACAAGCACGTAATCACACAAACACGCAGACACACAGTCACGCAGACACGCAGACACGCAGACACGCAGACACGCAGACACGCAGACACGCAGACACGCAGACACGCAGACACGCAGACACGCAGACACGCAGACACGCAGACACGCAGACACGCAGTCACGCAGACACGCAGACACGCAGACACGCAGACACGCAGACACGCAGACACGCAGACACGCAGACACGCAGACACGCAGACACGCAGACACGCATACACACAGACACACAGACACACACACAATATATATATATATATATATATTGTGTGTGTGTGTGTGCGTGTGCGCGCGCGCGTGTGTGTGTGTGTGTGTATGTGTGTGTGTGTGTGTGTGTGTGTGTGTGTGTGTGTGTGTGTGTGTGTGTGTGTGTTGTTGTGTGTGTGTGTTGTGTGTGTGTGTGTGTGTGTGTGTGTGTGTGTGTGTGTGTGTGTGTGTGTGTGTGTGTGTGTGTGTGTGTGTGTGTGTGTGTGTGTGTGTGTGTGTGTTTAACTGCCGAAACTTGGAAATAAAAGTAAGCAGCTGTCAACTCGACATGTGTTGACTGTTATGCACAATAAGACATTGTATAATCGAGGCCGAACAAGAAAAACTATAAATTATAGACAATGAACCGGATATCTGACGCGCAGGTTATCTTCGCAAACTAACCCTACCCCAAACGACTTACTTTTATGAAATCGGTGGCTCTATCGCTTTTCATTAGCGCTTTTCATTAGCGATATATTTTTATTGGGGTTGTAAAGGTCTGTGCCAGATTACCTGTGGGCGATATCAAGCGTCTGTGATAAATGTACAGGTAGTCAGTCAGATATTTCTCCATTCAAACAACATGCCCAGGTAATGACGTAGGTAAGTAAAACTAACTCAATGAATCATTTTTGCAGGAGTAGGTTTCTCCGATGTCTAAGACTACTATCTCTCTACTAATGCACGGGGTTATGATGTAAATGATAATGACGAATATCACTGCGTATTACCTGACACTACCTGCCATTTGGTTTAAGTACAGTTTGATAATGTGGAAGAAGTTGTATTAATTACTAAATATAAATGTAACAATTTCTCCTGGATCGTTCGCTTACTCCACTAATGATTAACTGTTAAATAAAGGCTATGCTAATGTTCAGCGTTGTTTATGAATTTCTGTTTGTTGATGTTGTAACATTACTTATGTAATGATGTAACTGTGTAAATTGCAATGTTTGTATTCGTATATGCATGCATCTACTCGTATTTGTTATGTTGTTGACATAGTTGAACGATTATAAATAAACAAATAATATATTACAGGTTAAAACTAATATTAAAAAACAATAACTAATATATTATAAAGTGTTAATGCTACAATGTTTTCAGTAATCTACCTTATCAGACGTCGTACGTTTCTTCAGCGGACATTACTATTTTCCTTTACACTGCTACCGATTCATGTAGTATATAATAACCAATCGTTTTCAATTGTGAAACATGAGCTGTTTACGTTAGTTGCAGCATGTTTACCCAGGACTTTGTTCAATCTCTTGCTGCACCTTCAGGCGTCGAACTGGCATAACCAATCCTATGACATTTTTATGACTAAACAAATAGCCCTGATAGTTTCTGATTTTAATCGGTATGGCGAGTCTACTTTGCCAGCAACCGTCTTTTATGACCAAGCAAAGGGCCTACGGCAAGAGAACGTGACATGTCGAGGAACACAGTTTGCGTTGGATGCAATATTTTATTAGCACATTATTGGTGGAATGCACTGTAATACCTCTTTATATATATATATATATATATATATATATATATATATATATATATATATATATATATATATATATCGGGGTGTGTGTGTGTGTGTGTGTGTGTGTGTGTGTGTGTGTGTGTGTGTGTGTGTGTGTGTGTGTGTGTGTGTGTGTGTGTGTGTGTGTGTATGTGTGTGCGTATGTGTGTATGGTGTGTGTGTGTGTGTATGTGTGTGTATGTGTGTGCGTATGTGTGTGTGTATGAGAGTGTGTGAGTGTGTGTGAGTGTGTGTATATGAGAGAGCGTGTGTGTGTGCGTGGTTGAGTGTGTGTGTGTATGAGAAAGTGCGTGTGCGTGCGTGTGTGCGTGTGTGCGTGCGTGTGTGTGTGTGTTTGTGTGTGTGTGTGTGTGTGTGTGTGTGTATGTGTGTGTATGTGTGTGCGTATGTGTGTATGGTGTGTGTGTATGTGTGTGTATGTGTGTGCGTATGTGTGTGTATGAGAGTGTGTGAGTGTGTGTGAGTGTGTGTATATGAGAGAGCGTGTGTGTGTGTGTGTGCGTAAAAACGAAAAAATACAGGCTTACAATTCATACAAGTTATGTTTGGCAGCAGAACCGTGACTGTACTTAAACGGTACACAATAGACCGATAATAAATCAGAGATTGTGTTATAGTCGCTACCAACCGCCGCTAGCGGAATTGTTGGTCAAAGGTCGGGTACAATTTTTTCAGTACAGCAAGCGTTCCGTGTTCGTGCAGTATTCGGACCGTTTGTTCGGGCATTTTAGTGCTACTTGTGCTTTAAGCACCACCACAAAGGACCTGTTATCTACGCTAATCGTGCGGGTATTTATTTGCGTGCAAAACTTGGCGTAACTGGTAGTATCGTCATGGGAGGTTAGTTGTGGAACGGTGATAAGTTGAATTTTAATCATGCACACGATTTCTCACCTTAGGCATACTAAACTAGTTGCATTCTTTTGAACAAATAGCGTTTAAAAATAATGCCTAAGAAATCATTTGAACACAATAGGTGCACTAATGTAGACGCATGTTGCCTTGGGGTTACACTGTGAACATTTCCAACAAACAAAATACTACCAATAGTCAAAGGCACTCTCTTTAAGTCCTGCATTTGAGCAGTCTGAATTCACACAAATTAGTCCACATCCTCAGCTAGTGTGGCGAATTTTGGGCAAGTTCGTTCACTCTACTTCCAAAGTTCACCAAACCTGAATGAATTAATACCTGGTTATATACAGTGGCGGAAACATAGGAATAATCTTCGCGCATTAACTGCAATGTTGTTGTATGCTTCTCCGAAAAGCAGATATGGCGTCCGATTAAACAGGTCTGCTAGATAGTTAATTATAAGGTGCACTGAGCAGTTACGTGGATGGTATGCTACGATACATAAGAAACTACTTTTAATCTCTACCTTTCATACATTTTTAATATATATATATATATATATATATATATATATATATATATATATATATATATATATATATATATATATATATATATATATTATACTACTTAAGTATTAACCAGCACTCTCTACCGAGACAATGTCTTTGCTGCTTGTGTTTCACGCCGTTTGGTCGCTGTGCCACTGCGTATTTGACATCAAGTGAAGTCAATTGTTTGAAGACATCGCTCATTGACGCCGCTCACGTGAAAAGAACGGTTGTTTTTTGTTTAATAATGTATCAATACGTGTTAAATAATTCTACAGATGACATTTGTATGTATCCCCTGTCAGATTGTTCGGGATAAAGTTGTACCACGCCAAAGCTACATTTCGTTAGCCACATCGGGCCCTGCTTCTTCATTCTTTCGATCAGTCATTCGGTCGACCGAAGTGTCTGTCGGTCGTTAGTTCGTTTGTTCGTTAGGTCGTTCATTCGCGCTTTCGTTCGTTCGTTCGTTCATTCATCCTTTTCTTTGTTCACTCATTCGATCCGTCAGTCAGTGGTTCTGTCCGTCCCGTGTTCGTTCAGTCGGTGGTGGTTCTTTCGTTGATTTGTTTGTTGGTTTGTTGAATTACGAGATTTTTCTCTCGGTCGGCCTGTCATTCAGACAGTCATTTAGTCGGTCAGTCGTTTGATATTTAGTGTTGTATTAATTACAATCGTACGTTCGTTCGTTCGTTCGATTCGTTCGTTCGTTTCGTTCGTTCGTTCGTTCGTTCGTTCGTTCGTTCGTTCGTTCGTTCGTTCGTTCGTTCGTTCGTTCGTTCGTTCGTTCGTTCGTTCGTTCGTTCGTTCGTTCGTTCGTTCGTTCGTTCGTTCGTTCGTTCGTTCGTTCGTTCGTTCGTTCGTTCGTTCGTTCGTTCGTTCGTTCGTTCGTTCGTTCGTTCGTTC
>JAODUO010002465.1:15000-35000 GCA_025642075.2 Ridgeia piscesae
TGCGTCATTTGAGTAAGAGTTAGTACTCTAATAGGCCCTAACTACTTTACGGCCAAACACCTGCGTGGACATTGTTGTCGACATAGTCTGACAGGGAAGATGGTTCCATATTTTGGCTACACAGAGTAGGTTTATGCAAAAAAAGATTGTTTGTCACGATCTTCCCAATGTATTTGTACACACTACTGATGTGCGTAATTTTATTACGAGTTAGTTTTCGTTTATAACTACGGTGCAGCCAAAGAACTGTTTAAACAAAGTTGTTGCATACGCTGAGTTGCTTAGAGAGAATGGGTTCAGGCAGTTTGCTTGTCCTTTTTCTAGGTACGTGGTAGCGTGGCTAGCTGACAAATCCAATGCTTTCGTATACTGCTTGTCTGACTGAACGATAGCATTAAGATTACATCTTGTTGACACTGCCGCGTCCCGCGACATTCTCTATGCCTGACCTCATTCGAGATGACATATAATTGTGCTTGAAAACGACAATAGTGCGGGATGACACATCATCGTGCTTTAAAAAAAACTATACCATCAAACAGAAGTTCACCCGGTAGCTTGGAATCAAAAGCCACCGGCACTAGCAAAGGTCTCCCAGTCTCGGCATCATTCAACAGCGGCCGAGCCAGGCTCTTTGTAGAGTAGATGACAACTGTGACATCAGATGGAGAAAAGGTCATGGGACATCATCTAGTGCGCGTGCGTGCTTGCGTGCGTGCGTGTGTGTGTGTTTGTGTTTGTGTGTGTGTGTGTGTGTGTGTGTGTGTGTGTGTGTGTTTGTGTGTGTGTGTGCGTGTGCGTGTGTGTGTGAGTGTGCGTGGTGGGCGTGCGTGCGTGCGTGCGTGCGTGCGTGCGTGCGTGCGTGCGCATATCACTGCAAACATCGCTGCACGCGGCAGAAATCATACAAAAAGGTACGTTGCAGACGTATCCTATCGAACACCATCTCGATGTTATTCCGCCTCACCGTAGCTAATAGGCGAATTGTCTTTGCATAATAACTGCCAATGGCGTGTTTTATTGTGCCGTGTTACCTCTCATCAAACACTGTCGTATGATTATGTTGTTATTTGACTTGGGTTGTTACATGCTGTGTATCTTAGTTCGTGTGCTATTAATCCCAAAAATAGAAACCAACAAATAAAAGCTGGCAGTAGTCGTGTATATACTTAAATGTTTCGTCACAGCATTTGTCAGGTGAATATGTGCAATGTCATTCTCGCTCTTCACAACTTCATAAGTCACCAAGATAAATATCACGTCAGCAAACAGTAAAATCACACGACTTGCTATGAATGCCTTCGCGCATTATCATAACTCTTTTTGCGCAATCGTCAACACTTTCTTGAATAGACCGGAGTCAATAGTTTCTGACGTCGTGACGATGTGGACAAAAGTTCATTCTTTATGTAAATATCGAATGGTTATTTGGACTGCGGCACAGGTCAAATAGGGTTAAAGTCAAAGGCACACGGTGTCATTTTGTTGACAACTAGCTCGTTACATTGTTAACCTTCACTGTATAGAGTTCGAATCAACATTGGAGGTGTCGAAAAAACATTTTATCTGAAATCTAAGTTCGAGTACAGTTGAAAAACCTAAATGCCCGCAAGGTTGCCAATTTGGTCTTCGTAACGTGCCCCGTTTTCCCATACACGAGACGCGAAATACGTACATGAGACACAGCATAGACGTTGCGTTTGCAATAACTGTTGAACAATCTAACTTAAATAATACATTAAAAACATAATTTTAGGTACAATGACAAGTTTATGGTAAATTCAGTGTGGTGGTTGAAGCCTGGGGGATGGGGCACAACAAGTAAGTTTGTCGGTAGCGTCAATGTGGGTATTCTTGGCAGCTTCGAGTTGGGTATAACAGGAGGTTTTTGAGAACATCGAGGTAGCTTTTCGTGAAACAAAAGTGAGGTTCAACATTGGAATTTTATGCGTCATTTCAGGAGTCTCGGGACGTGCAATTTTCTTTTTACGGGAGCCCGAAGACGTAATTTGTACGGAACCTCAGTGGTATTGATCTGGTGAATGGTCATACATAGTAACATTTGGAATTTGTATGGGCCACACACCCAGAATATTCACTACTTTCCGATACAAAAGCCTAATTATGCGACCAGAGAACGTGCCCTTTTTCACATCCGTCTACCATTCTCGACGTGACGTACGTTTGATCTTCTTGAGCACGGCTCGGTATACTGGTTAAGACGCCGTTCTACAATCAGACACTGCCGTACGACAATGTCGTGTCGGTTGTCAACATCATTCTGTTTGTAGTGCAAATTCATATAGGGCAAGCATGGAAAAACTGACTTTCACCCATATTCGCACACACGTCTCATGCTTTTGAATGACGGGCTGTTCCTTTGTTGAAGCCACGTTCACTTCGGTACCTACATTATTAAATAGCCAGCGGTCGGTCAGCGGAAGTTGCTATAGTTCTACACAAAACCAACGGTATCTAAGCATATACAAACAATCCTTTTTCAAACACTATGTATTGAACTGTTTCCGTAGTTGCGGTGTTTACAGAGTGTATTGATAATTGTGTTGCTGCCCTTGTGGCGTCAAACCAAGGTAACCAATTCTATAACATTCCGTGTGACTAACCAAATAGCCTAAAATCGTGATTTAATCTGTGTAGCGGTTCCAATTCGCCAACAGCCGTTTCTTGTCATTAATTATATGCTACGGCGCGCGAACAGGGACACATGAAGGACACATTTTGCGTTGGATGCAGTATTTCATGAACATGAAATGCTTTGTAGTAATCGCAATTTCTATCGCATTACGTCATCAAGAAAGTAGATGCTACCAATAAGTATTGCGTTTGTATACATGTCAATGTCCCTTTCTTTCCATACGTAGGTTTATACGACATTAGTACATAGTTAGCTAATTGATTGGAGTATTATTTCGTAACTAATAATTACTTGATACAACAATGGCATTATGGCCAGAGCAGACAAAGGCCTATATGTACACATATCAACGCAAGTGTTTAAATTATTATCTTCATGTTTTGCTGAGAACGAACAGGAAAGGTAGATTTCCTTTTACGGAAATAAATTCAACGATTCGCATCACCACGCGTTTGAACTAGTATATTTATTCATACTCGGCACTAACAATTACTTTAGAAACTCAGCATGCGTAGAATAAGAACGACAACAACAACACACGTATACATTTCGTTACACATAGGATCTAGCATGCAATTTGAAGTCTATACTCTGTAATTTAGATAAGAGCAGTCATTCACCAGCACACGCACCGTTCTGAGTCAAAAGCACCAACAGACAGACTAACGATGCTGATAAGCCCACACAGCACAAAGCGTGCACTTTGGCACGCTTTGACTACAAGTAGCATTTGGAACAAAGATGTCCTGATATAAGGCCTATTGAACAATTGGCATGGCACGAAATGAATTGCTTCTGCTGAGACACTTGTTTGCATAACTAGAGTACATTCAAAAGTTAATGGGTATCGGAAGTGCAAAACCACGTGACATGAAGATGGCCGTGGCCGTGGCCGTGGCCGTGGCCGTGGCCGTGGCCGTGGCCGTGGCCGTGGCCGTGGCCGTGGCGTGGCGTGGCCGTGGCCGTGGCAGTGGCAGTGGCAGTGGCAGTGGCAGTGGCAGTGGCAGTGGCAGTGGCAGTGGCAGTGGCAGTGGCAGTGGCAGTGGCAGTGGCAGTGGCAGTGGCAGTGGCAGTGGCAGTGGCAGTGGCAGTGGCAGTGGCAGTGGCAGTGGCAGTGGCAGTGGCAGTGGCAGTGGCGTGGCAGTGGCGGTGGCAGTGGCAGTGGCAGTGGCAGTGGCAGTGGCAGTGGCAGTGGCAGTGGCAGTGGCAGTGGCAGTGGCAGTGGCAGTGGCAGTGGCAGTGGCAGTGGCAGTGGCAGTGGCAGTGGCAGTGGCAGTGGCAGTGGCGTGGCAGTGGCAGTGGCAGTGGCAGTGGCAGTGGCAGTGGCAGTGGCAGTGGCAGTGGCAGTGGCAGTGGCAGTGGCAGTGGCAGTGGCAGTGGCAGTGGCAGTGGCAGTGGCAGTGGCAGTGGCAGTGGCAGTGGCAGTGGCAGTGGCAGTGGCAGTGGCAGTGGCAGTGGCAGTGGCAGTAAAAAACATTTGCCATGAATCATTGCACAATAATTTTTCTAAATAACACTCCATGTTATGGATTATGACGAAACAACAATTGTAATTTTAAACCGTATTACAAAGGAACGTACGGATAAATATTGGAAGAGTTCCGCGTTTGGGGCAAGGTAATATCGTCACTCCTCTACAGTTTACACAAGAATGAAACCAATCAGCACGAAGAACAACATACGCATTAAATGCTTCATGGATGAATACTTCACAAGGAAGAAGAGATTGTTTAAACTTTAAACTTACACCTGTTGCCAACAACTTCCTTGGCACTTATATTAAGTAACTCAACCGAACGTATCACTGATCACCCAAGAATATCGAAATACCAACAACGTTAAATGCGCATGAACGGCTGATATGCTTCCCCCCGGCGACGTCCGTAACTATTACGACAATGGATGTGCACGCAGCGGAACTATTCTACTCCACCCTCTATAGAACATATAGGGGACTTGTGACAACAACTGAGTCATAACGCACCAAGATTCGAACCACGACGGTTGGTCTCTTCGAGTCGGAAGAGGATATTTCTTTTCGTTCGGAGCGTTTCGAAAAACACTGCACCAGAAGACCTTTCGTTGGACAACGAGGTACGTGTTCCGTCATGTATTGCAAGAAGGTAGCCATGCTTTTTTAAATGTTCGCCTGTCAGTGAAACGCCAGAAAACAGTTCGTTGGTATAAGAAATGCGTGTGAATGTATGTTACATCAATGATAAACTTCGTACTGAGTAAAACTGTGTGAAAGTTGTATTGGATAATTAGTCGAGTGACCGGATTATATTTGTCTATCGCTGGCCGTTCCTCTGAAAGGACTGTCGAACGTTGTATTATGTACAGGGCATTTGTAAATTTGATATTGGATTTTATTTGAAAGCACTCAGCGTTAAGGCAATGGAAACTCCCTAAGGCAACAGAGACTACAAGTAAGAGTAATTAATGTCTAAACACAAAAGCGAGCGTTGGCCCAAATAATGAGAAGTTGCGTCAACTCCAAACTTGCATCAACGTGTAGAAACACTCCGTTAACAACTTGCACATAAATGCACTCTTCATATTGAAACAGTGGTGCGCATAACCATTATTTTGATACTTAAAAGAACTCTGTCATGTACACCGAAGTGGATTTCAAAAGCCACTAGCGCTGGCAACGATGGTGCCCCTAATATCTGATGAATTATGTGAGCTGTTTCGGTATCGTGGATTCTAAGAGCCATGTCTACGACCGATACAGTTAAGTTACAAAACTGTATTTGCTTTCTACTTAAAGAGGGAATAACTAAATATTAGTGGATACGCGTGCGTGAGTGTGAGCGAGCAAGTAAATTATGAATAAACGCGTCACTAAATACCATTACATATGTTTGTTTCGACAATTGACAATTCTAAAATCACATTAGCATGTTCAGCATATAAAGACTTTCTGGACAATCGTCGCTACACGTTATTTCAGAAGAAATGCAATCCGGAACGCGTGTCGCGCGTGTGCGTCGCTGATATCCTATGTCGTCTATTTACGCGCTCATGGCTGGCGCGGTTTCGTCACGGCAGAACATGCCTTTGTGTGTCTCGGTGGTGAAATGCGTGATACGATATGACAGGTCGTGGGACTTGGCAGTTTGTAGTTGAAGCACGAAAAAAAAAACGACCGCCGTATTGTATTCGTGACGTGCGTCTTGTGGTGATCGGGTCAAACGGCACCTATGAATTGATAGGTAGTTTAAAGAAACCATTGTGACACTCTCAGGGACGTATCGTAGTATTGAAAACATTGAAACACTGTAGCGGGTTGTTTACAGGTACACAGTAAATTATGTTACATTCAACACAGTGCGGAGATGACTTATTTATTGGGGTTAGTAATTACGTAGGAATTTATTAGGTCACGGGTGTCGCCTACAAGTTACTTGCCCAAACAGAGTTTATTGTTACGTGTCGTGACAAAATAAGTTCGCGATATCGCGTTGCCACAAGGACATATTAAAAATAGTATCTACTCATCAGTTCCCAAATAATTATTATGTTTACTTACAAGTACCCTCTGATAACATTTGGTCTAACACACCCTTGTAGTGTATGAAAGAATAAGTGTGCTATTGTTGTTTAACCACTCCTTCCTCGATATTGTGAATCTCCCATTAACTGGCGTAAAGGTATTTCTGCTAGTACACATATTTATTTCATGATTGTGAACATTTGGGAATGTTCACATAATTTTGCACCGTGTATGGTGGGGATGTTCAGGTGCACAGAGTGGTCCAGAAAAACGGCCACTTTTTATTTCGTCATATTTTCTACAAATATTGCAGTTTTCCAAAACAAATTCTGCTAGGGTGGGAATGTTTTTATATGTACACTTTTCCCTCACGTTTTCTAGTGATTAATAACATGTTCGATCCGATCCGACCCTTGCGACTGCCACCCGACGTCAACTCCCAAGAATACTTCATCTGGGGTTTCTTGAAGGGGAGAATCTACCAGGACAACCATGACACAGTTGAGAGCCAGAAGCGAAATATTAGGAGGGAAATACGTAGAATTTCAAGAGACATGTTGGAGATTGTTGTGAACAATTTTAACACTAGGGTAGCAGCCGTGATCCAACAGCGATCTTGGATCGAATATGTTATTAATTACTAGAAAATATGAGGAACAAACTGACATTTAAAAAATGCTTTTCACGATAAAAAATATATATAACTGTATTAGAGTCCTAGCAGAAAAATCGAGTAAAAACTGCAACATTTGTAGAAAATGTGACAAATGTACCCGGTATTATTAACACACTGGTAAGCCGGGAGTCGTGCTACTCTTAGTTACGCTGTGTGGCTCAACTCGAAACGGCGGCTGGCTCCACACGGCGACCACAACATAACAACGCTCTATGACAGCGAGGGTGCAAAAATAGAACTAAAGCACATCGATCTGACGTGGTGTTGACTCGCCAAACTAGGGCAGTGTTTCTACCGTGCTTTGTTCAGCGTTGCGCGGCGGCAGATATTGCAATCGACGAGCAAGGAGTTAAGAAGCGTTGAGTCATGACAGGCTTAAATCATCTCGACACTTCCTAGTGTGTGTGTGTGTGAGAATGTGCCTGCGCGCGCGCGTGTGTGTACGGGTGCGAGTGCTTGTGGCCGTACGTGCGCGATCACATGGTAGCGTAAAGCAAAACGTGAGGGGGTGATCACAGGCATGGTGCAAAATGTGAAGTTGGTGCAAGGTGTGAGGATGATCATGGGCGTGGTGCAAGGTGTGAGGGTAGTCATGGGCATGGTACAAGGGGTGAGGTTATAGGGATGGTGCAAGGTGAGAGGGTGGTTACGGGCATAGTGAAAGGCGTGAGAATGATTACGGGCATGGTGCAAGGTGAGACGGTGGCTATGGGCTTGGTGCAAGGTCTGAGGGTGGATACGGGCATGGTGCATTGTGTGAAGGTGCTTATGGGGATGGAGCAAGGTGAGAGGGTGGTTTTGGGCATGGTGCAAGGTGTGATGGTGATTACGGATATGGTGCAAGGTATGAAGGTGGCTATGGGCATGGTGCAAAGTATGAGGGTGGTTACGGGCATGATGCAAGATGTGAGGGTGGTTACGGGCATGGTGCAAGATGTGAGGGTGATTACGGCATGGTGTAAGGGTTGTAAGGGGTATGGTGCAAAGTGTAAGAATTGTCATGGGTACGGTGCAAAGTGTAAGGGTTGTCAGGGGCATAGTGCAAAGTGTAAGGGTTGCCAGAGGCATGGTGTAAATTGTGAGGGTTGTCAGGGACATGGTGTAAAGTGTGAGGGTTGTCAGGGACATGGTGTAAAGTGTGATGGTTGTCAGATACATGGTGTAAAGTGTGACGGTTGTCAGGGACATGGTGTAAAGTGTGATGGTTGTCAGGGGCATGGTGTAAATTTTGACGGTTGTCAGGGGCATGGTGTAAAGTGTGAGGGTTGTCAGGGGCATGGTGTAAAGTGTGATGGTTGTCAGGGGCATGGTGTAAAGTGTGAGGGTTGTCAGGGACATGGTGTAAAGTGTGATGGTTGTCAGAGGCATGGTGTAAATTGTGACGGTTGTCAGGGGCATGGTGTAAAGTGTGAGGGTTTTCAGGGACATGGTGTAAAGTGTGAGGGTTGTCAGGGGTATGGAGTAAAGTGGGAGGATTGTCAAGGGCATGGTGTAAAGTGTGAGGGTTGTCAGGGGCATGGTGTAAAGTGTGATGGTTGTCAGGGGCATGGTGTAAAGTGTGAGGGTTGTCAGGGACATGGTGTAAAGTGTGATGGTTGTCAGAGGCATGGTGTAAATTGTGACGGTTGTCAGGGGCATGGTGTAAAGTGTGAGGGTTTTCAGGGACATGGTGTAAAGTGTGATGGTTGTCAGGGGCATGGTGTAAAGTGTGATGGTTGTCAGGGGCATGGTGTAAAGTGTGATGGTTGTCAGGGACATGGTGTAAAGTGTGATGGTTGTCAGGGGCATGGTGTAAAGTGTGATGGTTGTCAGGGGCATGGTGTAAAGTGTGATGGTTGTCAGGGGCATGGTGTAAAGTGTGAGGGTTGTCAGGACATGGTGTAAAGTGTGAGGGTTGTCAGGGGAGGTAAGTGGGAGGTTGTCAGGGGCATGGTGTAAAGTGTGAGGGTTGTCAGGGGCATGGTGTAAAGTGTGAGGGTTGTCAGGGGCATGGTGTAAAGTGTGATGGTTGTCAGGGACATGGTGTAAAGTGTGAGGGTTGTCAGGGGTATGGAGTAAAGTGGGAGGATTGTCAAGGGCATGGTGTAAAGTGTGAGGGTTGTCAGGGGCATGGTGTAAAGTGTGAGGGTTGTCATGGGTATGGTGTAAACTGTGAGGGTTGTCAGGGGTATGGAGTAAAGTGGGAGGATTGTCAGGGGCATGGTGTAAAGTGTGAGGATTGTCAGGGGCATGGTGTAAAGTGTGATGGTTGTCAGGGGCATGGCGTAAATTGTGAGGGTTGTCAGGGACATGGTGTAAAGTGTGAGGGTTGTCAGGGGTATGGAGTAAAGTGGGAGGATTGTCAAGGGCATGGTGTAAAGTGTGAGGGTTGTCAGGGGCATGGTGTAAAGTGTGAGGGTTGTCAGGGGCATGGTGTAAAGATTGCGGTTGTCAGGAGTATGGCGCAAAGTGTGAGGGTTGTCAGGGGCTTTGCATAAAGTGTGGGGGTTGGCAGGGGTGTGGTGTGGTGTAGTGTGTGAGGGTTGTCTGGAGTATGATGTAAAATGTGATGGTTGTCAGGGGCATGGTGTAAAGTGTAAGTGTTGTCAGGGGCATGGTGTAAAGTGTAAGGATTGTCATGGGCGTGGTGTAAAGTGTAATGGTTGTCAGTGGCATGGTGTAAAGTGTGAGGGTTGTCAGGCGCGTGGTGCAAAGTGTAAAGGTTGTCAGGGGCATGGTGTTAAGTGTGAGGGTTGTCAGGGGGTATGGTGTAAAGTGTGAGGGTTGTCAGGGCTATGATGTAAAATGTGGGGGTTGGCAGGGGCCTGGTGTAAAGTGTGAGGGTTGTCAGTGGCATGGTGTAAAGTGTGAGAGTTGTCAGGTACGTGGTGCAAAATGTGAGGGTTTTCAGGGGCATGGTGTTACGTGTGAGGGTTGTCAGGGGGTATGGTGTAAAGTGTGAGGGTTGTCAGGGGTATGATGTAAAGTGTGTGGGTTGGCAGGGGCCTGGTGTAAAGTGTGAGGGTTGTCTCAGGGGCATGGTGTAATGTGTAAGGGTTGTCTGGGGCGTGGTGCAAAGTGTAAGGGTTGTCAGGGGCTAGGTGTAAAGTGTGAGGGTTTTCAGGGGTATGGTGTAAAGTGTGAGGGTTGGCAGGAGTATGGTGCAACATATGAGGCGATGTTTCGTGAAAAGCAGTAACCCGCTCTAATCCATTTGTAATGTGTGACTGCTGAAGTCCCATTACTACTTTAACTATATCCAAGATCAATATACTGGTTTAAGTGGGATTCAAACGCTGATCCGTACGGCTTCGCACCATGTATCTGTCCCTTGAGAAACGGTACTAAGACATAATTTCTTTAGCATCCATTAATGTAGTATTATTATTATTTTACAGGTTTGCCAACCGGAGGATAGTATTATGTATGTTAATTAATAAACAATGACACGTGTTTGTCGAGGTGTGAGGTGGCCAGCAGTAGCGGTACTTCGGCTGCACCAATTTCGCAATTCCCTGCTTAATTCCTTTTTCATTTCAAGCCATATTTCTTCACTGCAAATCTCATGTTTTTCAGATAAAACATAGTCCCTCTTGCATTGAGATGCACACCATCTGGTCGCAGATAGTCCCTCCACCTAGTGGCGAACCCTCGGTGATTGCATATGCAAATGTAGCCATGACTGGTCGCCAACCGTTTCAATTCGTCGTTTACGGTGTAACGCACATGCTTAAAGTTTTGCCGCCTTCCGTCGGCACGCCTAATCACCTCTCTTACACTACGTGTCTCTTTAAGTGTTCTTGCCGCAGCGATAATCTCCATGGCTAATTGTTTGGGATCCTTTGCTGGATCGCGGAGATTCCTGTTATCTAGAAAGATCGTGGTTTGATGCGGCGGACGTAGGTATGTTGACGGTAAACACCGGATACCCGCATGCCACCAATGTCCCGCACTTCTATGATTCATTCCGCCTTCTAAGTCGAAGCCGTCCTTGTCGATCTTGTTGGCCACACGACGTACATAGATGTGTCCTAATACCAGTAATGTCTTCATTCGGCAATGCATATCAATATCATGAACACCACCATCATAGTTATATAATATAAAATATGACAAAACATATTTATGTTTTCTGTTGTGTATTGTGCGCAAATTACTTGTAAAGAAATGTGGCCGCAGCTCGTTTGATGTTGAATAAATGACAATGGCTTCATATAGATGATGTATTGCAAGTTGGTATGAAACAGACATACCCCCCCCCCCGAGGGACACAACAGACAAAGAAAAGCGAACTGGGTCAAGTCCGCCATTGACAAGACCATGTGCGCAACAATATCGGTCAAAACGGGAGGCGAAACTGTCACCAATCAGTACGACACGAGTCTGATCCTATGGTGAAGCAGTACCGCCGGCAAACCGGTACATAGGTGCTGCCATTTAAGCAAATGGCCGTAATGTAGGCACAAAGGAAACCTCCCGGTACGAATATGGAATAAGGTCACAAAGTAAAAACCGGGAATAAGTTCAAATCCGAAAAGGAAAGATCAATGAACGGACACAACAGTAAATGATTAAATTGAACAAAGTCGTGCAACACAATGTCTCATAAAGAGACAACTTAATACTAAATAAACACGACTCATTTTGTTCGATTCGGAAAAGAACTGGTGAAGAACTATTTCGGATTCACATTATCAGGCAACACACAACAAACATAATTTTACTTTTGTTATACAAGATTGTTATATATATATATATATATATATATATATATATATATATATATATATATATGAAAAACAAACAAAAATGTATTACTTTTTTACAAGACAGAAGGGAGGAACACCAGCTTTTATTGTCGATCTTATAAAAGTGACATTTCTTTAACGTATATCGACATGGGTGTGTACCGGCTGAATGCTCTCCTGTGCTTTCTTGTATGCATGCGCATTCTCGTTCTCGTTTGAGATTTATCTCGACGGTCCAGTGGTCGCATATATAATATGTGTTATTCACTTTTAAATAATTAATATAACATTCTTTTTACAAGAAACACCTTCTATCCGAAAGGAGTAAACTGATTGATCAGTCATCAAGAGTTTAGAGAGTTCGATTTCGCCACCTATGCTCCGTTTCCGGTGCATTAGGGTCATCGTTCATGTTGCAAACATCCGAAATAGAGGATTTTTGAATTAAGTACACCATGAATACATACATACATACATACATACATACATACATACATACAAAAACATACAAAAACCAAAAACAAAAACATACAAACCCCCACCCCCACCCCCAACAACACACAAAAATACATACAAAAATTACAACAAAAACATACATACATACATACATACATACATACATACATACATACATACATACATACATACAAACATACATACATAAACATACATACATACATACATACATACAAAATACATACATACATACATACATACAAAAACAAAAACAAAAACATAAAAATACACAAAACACAAAAACCAAATACAAAAAATAATAAAAATCATATAAAACCATACATACATACATACATACATACATACATACATACATACATACGTACACATTTACACACATATACATACATACATACATACATACACGTACATTCGTAAACAGAGGCCTACGTACGTGCTACGACGCATAATCAGACTCGGTTTCGGACGGTATCATCCGTACTACAGCCGAATTCGATGGTATTACGGGCTAGGTCAATAATATTTGCTGACCACGTTGACATTATGACGTCGCCCTGATTTATAACGTCATCACGTTAAATACTCACGAGAATGTGTAACTACGTCACTGCTAGTTTATAATAATGTTCAAGCTCTGTGATATTGTGATTTTATTGTCCATAGAGAGTGTACGCAAAATTGTCAGTTAAGAAACATTATGAACTGATCATAATTCGCATAGCCTCAATGTCGACTTTCGGGTAGCCCTATGCTGGTGGTGGTGGTAGTGCTGCTGCTGCCGCTGCTGATGATGATGAACTCCCTAGTTGTCCTGTCCAGACACGATCATTTGTACCACAATGCCTACAGCGTGTATATCGGGTAAAACCTGCCGATATGAAAACTGGTCTACGCTATCATTAAGACCTATTAAAAGATCGTTATTACAGACGCAGTAAACAACTATGAAACACCGTGGGTTTAGAAAGCATAACAACGCCAGGAAATTCGGCGATTAAGGCACGAAACATTTTCACAATACTCTTCTCGTGATATATGCTTTTACAACTCGACGTATGCTCACATATGTAAGATATCTTACGAATATTTTATAATCCATCAAAAGCAACTTACTTATTAAAAAGATCGGTTATCGCTTATGCTAAAACGGAAATAATGACATGTAAATAACCATTGATAACACATGTTTACATCGTATCAGCCCAGCTTATAATTAATGTTTATGCTAGGGGCGATAATGGTCAGAACACATTTTGCACTGTCACTCCAACTCATGATTGCTTTCAGGTAAGCGCCGCCGCCATGACAGTGGGCAGGACGGCTCAGTGGCTCCTCCTGGTGACTATGCTACTGATTACTGCTGCAGCGGATACGACTGGTGAGTGAACAACTGCAATATATCGTGACAAATCGTTCTGAATACTAGTAGGTTAACTGTGAAACATTATAAGTGTATACAACATTAGCTACACCAAGGCGCAAATAATATTTGTATGATCATTCACCTTTAATTATCTTTAAAATACTGGATATATAGGGGTAGAAGTAAACAATGACCCACTGACTTATGGGAGTTGTAGCATTAATATGTAACTCATCGCCAAAAAATCATTAGTTTTTGTGGAGAAGATCGCTGAATTGCGAATGCTATGCAAATGCGTATGTAGACCTACAATCCTCCATGAAAATGTATAAATAAATGACAATTTAATAGTGACAACACAACATAATTAGTGTTGTCATAAAAATATAAAACAGCTACTCCCCCGGACTTGTGCTAGCCAAAGATTACTCGCCCAAAGCATTTCCACTCGCCTCGAGACACGAGAGAGGGGACAAGTGTTAAGTTCGACCCCTCGTTATACAATGCAATGTACAAATTAAGCACTTGCTTAGATATTTATCTGATAAATATGGGGATTGTAAAATCGTTTGTTTACTCTCCGAATGATTCACTTACTATGTTTGTAAGTTTCATTCATACACACGCCAACACAAACGCATACACACATATGTACATACACACCCCCACATATATACATGCATACATTCATACATATCATACTTGTGACAACATTTATATATATATATATATATATATATATATATATATATATATATATATATATATATATATATATATATATATATATATATATTATTGATTAATTCTTATTTGTTTCGTTTAAAAAAGTGACTGATTAGCGTCAATAAACGACATTGAGTGACAGGTAAAAGCAACAAACATGAAATGTTTCTGTAAAAGAACTCATGTATAATATATTGGTTTATATATATATATATATATATATATATATATATATATATATATATATATATATACCTGTCCATTTAATATATGACGACTGCAACAAAGTAAAAATCACATGTTTCTCACGTGAGAAAGGGTTGTAAATACTACGTATATTTCTGTATTCCAGTAAGTTGAGAACACACTACTAATTGTTTTAGTAAAAGGGGCGCATTATTGTAATTGCATTTTTAAATACTAACCAGTTTTTATATAAAGACGGTCAGTTCCCGATAATCAATTCCAACATACAATTAATAAATAGCCCCTATATATACTCACATACATATTGATACCTTTTTCTTTTTTCTTTTTAAAGGGAATGAATCTACGTCAGTATCCGTTGAGACGACATCTGACCCAGGTGAGAGTCAACAGAAAACACTGTGACGGTATTGTATAAAGCTAAGTATAACCATAAGGTTACACGGGCGACAGGTGTGAGACAGGTAAGACCGTTAAAGTATCTTCATCTCAGTTGCATAGACCAAATGACGACTTATGCCAACAACTTTCATTCCCATATTCTGAATTTTAATATATCTTTTAAATGGACTGGAATTTATTAAGGCAAGTGTAATAAGGATGTGTACGGAAATAAGTACACTTGTCTCGGTGGATACATCGGCTACAATTATTGTGAACAAGTGTGAGTTTGTAAAGACCAACTGAGCGAGAGGCATTGTATATCGATATTCTAGGTTTGGTTCCTCCGATCCTCTAACAATTAGCGATTAACATCTGAAAATGCAAGATTTATTCCTTGATTATTTGCCGCATCGTTTTAAAATAAATTACGAAGTGGTATAATTATGTGTAATTTCAATTAACAGCAGAAGAAAATATCACGACGGCAACGACAACGAATGGAACTGACCCGACCGAATCTACAGCGGCTGTAGAAGAAATGTCAACATCGCTAGCGATATATGATAACTCGACAGAAACTACAGCGGCAGTAGAAGAAATGGCAACGTCACCATCAAAATATGTTGACTCGACCGAATCTACAGCGGGTGTAGAAGAAATGACAACACCGCCAGCGATAGATGTTGACTCGATAGAAACTACAGCGGCTGTAGAAGAAATGACAACATCACCAGCGAAAGATGTTGACTCGACCGAATCTACAGCGGCTGTAGAAGAAATGACAACATCGCTAGCGATAGATGTTGACTCGATAGAAACTACAGCGGCTGTAGAAGAAATGACAACATCACCAGCGAAAGATGTTGACTCGACCGAATCTACAGCGGTTGTAGAAGAAATGACAACATCATCAGCGAAAGATGTTGACTCGACCGAATCTACAGCGGGTGTAGAAGAAATGACAACACCGCCAGCGATAGATGTTGACTCGATAGAAACTACAGCGGCTGTAGAAGAAATGACAACATCACCAGCGAAAGATGTTGACTCGATCGAATCTACAGCGGCTGTAGAAGAAATGACAACATCGCTAGCGATAGATGTTGACTCGATAGAAACTACAGCGGCTGTAGAAGAAATGACAACATCACCAGCGAAAGATGTTGACTCGACCGAATCTACAGCGGTTGTAGAAGAAATGACAACATCACCAGCGAAAGATGTTGACTCGACCGAATCTACAGCGGGTGTAGAAGAAATGACAACACCGCCAGCGATAGATGTTGACTCGATAGAAACTACAGCGGCTGTAGAAGAAATGACAACATCACCAGCGAAAGATGTTGACTCGACCGAATCTACAGCGGCTGTAGAAGAAATGACAACATCACCAGCGAAAGATGTTGACTCGACCGAATCTACAGCGGTTGTAGAAGAAATGACAACATCATCAGCGAAAGATGTTGACTCGACCGAATCTACAGCGGGTGTAGAAGAAATGACAACACCGCCAGCGATAGATGTTGACTCGATAGAAACTACAGCGGCTGTAGAAGAAATGACAACATCACCAGCGAAAGATGTTGACTCGACCGAATCTACAGCGGCTGTAGAAGAAATGACAACATCGCTAGCGATAGATGTTGACTCGATAGAAACTACAGCGGCTGTAGAAGAAATGACAACATCACCAGCGAAAGATGTTGACTCGACCGAATCTACAGCGGTTGTAGAAGAAATGACAACATCACCAGCGAAAGATGTTGACTCGACCGAATCTACAGCGGGTGTAGAAGAAATGACAACACCGCCAGCGATAGATGTTGACTCGATAGAAACTACAGCGGCTGTAGAAGAAATGACAACATCACCAGCGAAAGATGTTGACTCGACTGAATCTACAGCGGCTGTAGAAGAAATGACAACATCGCTAGCGATAGATGCTGACTCGACAGAAACTACAGCGGCTGTAGAAGAAATGACAACATCACCAGCGAAAGATGTTGACTCGACTGAATCTACAGCGGTTGTAGAAGAAATGACAACATCATCAGCGAAAGATGTTGACTCGACCGAATCTACAGCGGTTGTAGAAGAAATGACAACATCGCTAGCGAAAGATGTTGACTCGACCGAATCTACAGCGGCTGTAGAAGAAATGACAACATCGCCAGCGATAGATGTTGACTCGACTGAAACTACAGCGGCAGTAGAAGAAATGACAACATCGCCAGCGAAAGATGCTGACTCGACTGAAACTACAGCGGCAGTAGAAGAAATGACAACATCGCCAGCGAAAGATGCTGACTCGACAGAAACTACAGCGGCAGTAGAAGAAATGACAACATCACCAGCGAAAGATGCTGACTCGACAGAATCTACAGCGGCAGTAGAAGAAATGACAACATCACCAGCGAAAGATGCTGACTCGACAGAAACTACAGCGGCAGTAGAAGAAATGACAACATCACCAGCGAAAGATGCTGACTCGACTGAATCTACAGCGGCAGTAGAAGAAATGACAACATCTCTAGAGAAAGATGCTGACTCGACCGAATCTACACCGGACATAGATGACATGACAACATCGCCATCTAACGTAGATGCGTCGACTGAGTCAGAAGCAGAATTACAGCGAACGACTACAGCGCCACCCACCGTTGATGCGTCAACAGAATCTGAAGTAGAAGTAGACCCAACGACTACATCACCACCGAAAGAAGTCGAATCCACTGAAACCACAACAGAAGCAGAACCAACAACTACATCACCAGAGAAAGAAAATGCGTCCACTGAATCCACAGCAGAAGTAGAACCAACAACAAAATCGCTAGAGAAAGAAGTCACGACGACTGAATCCACTGCAGAGGTAGAGCGAACGACTACATCGCCACCGAAAGACGATGCGTCGACTGAATCCACAACAGAAGTAGAACCAACAACAACATCGCTAGAGAAAGAAGTCACGATGACTGAATCCACTGCAGAGGTAGAGCGAACGACTACATCGCCACCGAAAGAAGTCGCGTCGACTGAATCCACAGCAGACGCAGAGCCAACGACTACATCGCCTCCGAAAGAAGTTTTTGCGTCGACTGAATCCACAGCAGAAGTAGAATCAACAACTTCATCGCCACCGAAAGAAGATGCGTCGACTGAATCCGCAGCAGAAGTAGAACCAACAACTTCATCGCCACCGATAGAAGTCGCGTTGAATGAATCCACAGCAGAAATAGAACCAACGACTACATCGCCACCGAAAGACGATGCGTCGACTGAATCCGCAGCAGAAGTAGAACCAACAACTTCATCGTCACCGAAAGAAGTCGCGTCGACTGAATCCACAGCAGACGCAGAGCCAACGACTACATCGCCTCCGAAAGAAGTTTTTGCGTCGACTGAATCCACAGCAGAAGTAGAACCAACAACTACATCACCAGAGAAAGAAAATGCGTCCACTGAATCCACAGCAGAAGTAGAACCAACAACAACATCGCTAGAGAAAGAAGTCACGACGACTGAATCCACTGCAGAGGTAGAGCGAACGACTACATCGCCACCGAAAGACGATGCGTCGACTGAATCCACAACAGAAGTAGAACCAACAACAACATCGCTAGAGAAAGAAGTCACGATGACTGAATCCACTGCAGAGGTAGAGCGAACGACTACATCGCCACCGAAAGAAGTCGCGTCGACTGAATCCACAGCAGACGCAGAGCCAACGACTACATCGCCTCCGAAAGAAGTTTTTGCGTCGACTGAATCCACAGCAGAAGTAGAATCAACAACTTCATCGCCACCGAAAGAAGATGCGTCGACTGAATCCGCAGCAGAAGTAGAACCAACAACTTCATCGCCACCGATAGAAGTCGCGTTGAATGAATCCACAGCAGAAATAGAACCAACGACTACATCGCCACCGAAAGACGATGCGTCGACTGAATCCGCAGCAGAAGTAGAACCAACAACTTCATCGTCACCGAAAGAAGTCGCGTCGACTGAATCCACAGCAGACGCAGAGCCAACGACTACATCGCCTCCGAAAGAAGTTTTTGCGTCGACTGAATCCACAGCAGAAGTAGAACCAACGACTACATCACCACCGAAAGAAGTCGCGTCGACTGAATCAACAGCAGAAGTAGAACCAACAACTACATCACCACCGAAAGAAGTCGCGTCGACTGAACCCGCAGCAGAAGTAGAACCAACGACTACATCACCACCGAAAGAAGTCGCGTCGACTGAATCAACAGCAGAAGTAGAACCAACAACTACATCACCACCGAAAGAAGTCGCGTCGACTGAATCCACAGCTGACATACAACCATCGACTACATCGCCACCGATAGAAGTCGCGTCGACTGAATCAACAGAAGAAGTAGAACCAACGACTACATCGCCACCGAAAGAAGTCGCGTCGACTGAATCCACAGCAGAATTAGAGCTAATGAATTCATCGCCACCGAAAGAAGTCGCGTCGACTGAATCCACAGCAGAAGTAGAACCAACGACTACATCGCTACCGAAAGAAGTCGCGTCGACTGAATCCACAGCAGAAGTAGAGCCAACGACTACATCGCCACCGAAAGAAGTCGCGTCGACTGAATCCACAGCAGAAGTAGAACCAACGACTACGTCGCCTCCGAAAGAAGTCGCGTCGACTGAATCCACAGCAGAAGTAGAGCCAACGACTACATCGCCACCGAAAGAAGTCGCGTCGATTGAATCCACAGCAGAAGTAGAGCCAACGACTACATCGCCACCGAAAGAAGTCGCGTCGACTGAATCCACAGCAGAAGTAGAACCAACGACTACATCGCCACCGAAAGAAGTCGCGTCGACTGAATCCACAGCAGAAGTAGAGCCAACGACTACATCGCCACCGAAAGAAGTCGCTTCGACTGATTCCACAGCAGAAGTAGAACCAACGACTACATCGCCACCGAAAGAAGTCGCTTCGACTGAATCCACAGCGGAAGTAGAACCAACGACTACATCGCCACCGAAAGAAGTCGCGTCGTCTTATTTCACAACAGAAGTAGAAACAAAAACTACATCGCCAACGAAAAAAGACGCGTCGACTGAATCCATTTTAGAACGGACGACTACATCGCCAGCAGAAGAAGTTATGTCGACTCAATCTACACCAGCAGTGAAGGAAACGACTGCATATCAGACAAAAGAAAAGCAGTCAACTGAATCTGTTCTAGATATAGATGAAACGACAACTTCTGCAGTGGAAAAGTGTAAGTTGATCAAATGTTATTCTCATTATATATTTG
>JAODUO010002465.1:50000-67500 GCA_025642075.2 Ridgeia piscesae
GCAACGCCCGACATGGACAGGTCTACTACCACATCTATGACCTGACACAGCCCGGGTCAACACCCACCGACAAGGCTCGAGTGAAGGTTAGTTGATGCGAATTGTTGAGCTGGTGTCCCTATGAAAAATATTAGTTTCAGTTGATAACAAGACGTGTGACAAATTGGTTCCGTAGCTTACACATAGTAAATAATTATTATTTCTGCAAAATGCACATATTATGCAGCATATATTATATATCCTTCCTGGTTGACTGCATGCTGATATGCACACCACGTGACGACATTAAAACATACATGTTGAAGGTAGGTAATGTGTATCATACACGGTGTTGAATGCTGAATGTATGTTGAGTTGTATACAACGGGACGTCTGGGCCAAATTACTTGCCATCTGGAAACATCGGAAAACAACACAACATACTCAAAACGTAGAATGAAAATACAAGTTACGACATAAGCATGACGTCACAGAGCGTCAAAAAGAAAGGGGCAGGGCGAACGGGGAGAGACAGGAAAAGAGAGTGTTCTATTAATTTAAATAGACGTAATTGTATCATACAAATATAACTTCATGCAATCGTGTGTTTTTCTTTAAATCACCACTTTCAACTATACTTCTGATGCATATTCTATAAAAATTATAAATCAACAAGCACCATAGATGTTACAAACAATTAATGAAATGCTTGAAACGCAGGCGGAAGACACCAAGCGACGCCATTTGCCACTGTTCGCACAGATGTGTGTAAATGAATATATATGGAACGGTAAAATTAGATATTACGTGTATGTAACTCACAATAACGATGCTTAATATATTTCTCCAAAACATATAATAGTTTCGTAAGAGTGTTATGAAAGTTAGACGTTACTTGCACTACGACACATACCTTATATCTTTCATTTTGCAGCATGCCGTCGATCATGCCAGAGATGACGTTATCGAGAATGGCGGTGTTTCAGTTACGGCCGTCACGTGGGTGATGGTGATCACGTGGAGTCGCATGTTACCTCGCATGTACTACTCGCCGTGGTACGACAGCGTGAGTGGACATTTGCATTTCCTTGGTAACGACATTAGCAATCTTTGTATTATATGTTTCTAGTGCACTTGACATTTCTGAAATATTTCTGTGTTTCTCTTCACAGCCCAACACCTTCCAGTTGGTCATCGCTTACGATCCGTCGCGATACCAAACCTTCGCAATGTACCACTACATGGACATGGGATGGGACAACGAGTTCACGCGGCGACGAAGCATGATAGGATACTTCTCGTACAAATACACCCAAGAAGAATCACGGCAGTTGGCACCTTCAATGAAAAGGACGGCATTCCGCATGCAATATCGGAGGGGAAACACGGGTAAGTAAAATAACTTATTTATACTTCAGTTGTACCACCAGCGATGTTGCCACATAGTGTATTCCGAGATGTGATAAAGCTATCGGGTGCTGACTGGAGACAAATTGAAGGTCAGAAATATGAGTGTCACTGTGATATTGTTGGTGTTGTTGGTGTTGTTGGTGTTGTTGGTGTTGTTGGTGTTGTTGGTGTTGTTGTGTTGTTTGTGTTGTTGTGTTGTTTGTGTTGTTTGTGTTGTTGGTGTAGTTGTGGTATTGAACAAATTAAAAGGAATCGCAACGTGGTACTATATAGATGCTATTTGTAAAGGTAATTTCTTATACAGAGCAATATCCAGTCCTTAGGATTGTTCAAAGCGCTTCACACTTTACTCCCGGCAGACCTGTTCAATTGAATCCCATTTCGTCTTCACGGGGAAATATCCAGCCACGCTGCAATTAATGCACGAAGACTATTCATACAAAATATGTTTACACGTTAGCACATGATTCGAACCCGGGTTCCTTTAGTCGAAAATCCGAATTTCCAGCCACTTTGCCACAGCGCTATGAAACTACGTGACGTAAACGTCTAAAAAATTACAACTTGTATTAGGGCCTGTAAGTGTGTCACGATACATGGCGAGACTTCGCGCGACTGGTGCTGATTGGGGACCGGACAATGACAGTTGCAGTTTCCGACTGATGAAAATAAACGGATGCAAATTGGGAAGATTTGTTATATGTTATGGTAGTCATTTTAGCAGTATTGGTATAATGTTGCTGGAGACCAGTAATACTGCTCGGATAGACAGATTCACGTAAAGGCAAAGCTGTGAAAATGTGGATTATAAACTATTATCATCAGCTCGGTTTCTGTTACGTCATACTAGGAAAATAGCGTCATAAATATCTCATTTTATAGTATCCTTATCCTAACTGTCCGATATAATAATGAGTTTACCGCACTGTTATAGACATAATAGCGATTTACGATTTTCATTTTGCATTGCTGTACGTTGTGGTTTCACAACAGTTCTGTAAGCACATATATCTAACAAGTTGTATAAATACACATAATCATAACACATGTATACATTTGCTCCAAAACAGGTTATACTGTGCGAAAGATGGCACTATATATTACTTGTCAAGATCGTCAAACACAATGACAAGTACTTGCCGCCGATGCCATGGCAACCAACCACCATAATAATCGAATAAAATGCATGATTTCCATGATCATTCTTACCGGCAGAGTGTCACACTGCTTCCGCTTATAATGATCCTCAGAAAATATAGCTATTTGGGGACAGCCCAATTATTACAATCAAAAAACAAAACAATGTCCTATTCTTTAACATGGAGAAAACGGACTTCCTGTCCCCAAGTGCCTCCAACCTCATTTTCGAGTGCGAGACTTACATAGTCTATTATATCACATACAGGCACGAACGGCCGCTACATGTTCACCGTGGCGTCGGGAAGTCATGAAGTCAATTACGACCAGAAGTGTCTCAACTGGTTCGCGGGAGAGATGAACTGGTTGTGGGATTTGCGATTCTTCTTAAGCTGGAGACTGCCCTGTCCGTGCGACATACGGTTAGCGGATATGGACAGTCGCTGGAGATTCGACTGGAGACTGTACTACAGAACGAACTACGAGAAGATGTGCTTCTATGAACGTATTCCTTGGTGGTTTGCGTCGCAGGTGAGCGTACTTATTATGCTCTACATTGTCTATTACACGACTTCATATCAGCAGGACAACCATAATCGGTGCTCTTATCATGATACGTATATTCGCCGTTGGTAAGAAATGTTGTTGTTTTCACGCACGCAAGCACCGCTCACGCAAACACACAAAGCCTAGACTAGGCTAGCAATCGTGCGCGTCCACGCAAGGACACACGCACGAACGAATGAATGCAATGTAGCACACGCTCACACGGTCATGCAAACATGCACACACCCCTTATTGTCACTGTCGTCCGATGGTGAGGCTGTTCTTGATTGGAAAACTTAGCCGTCACGTGACATCCGGTCTCCTACCATTGCAAATGACTTGGCGGGCTACAAACAATAACTGCCAGAAGGCGTCTCAGTGACTACTTAACTCCACTGCTATCAAACGAAGACCATTGTTCAACTGTGTAACTTTGGCCGTGATATCACTGCAATACTTTACAAACGACAATATCCACGAACATTCCGTTGTATAATGTAGGCGCTATGGTAGACAAGGCGCAGTACTTGGTTAATTAACACCAAGCTCGGTCCCGGTATTGGAATAACGTGTACCGTTCGACCGACAGGAATGCTGCTACAACGATTGGGGTTCTCTCATCACTTCGACGGATGGACGCGGAAGTCACGTGTCCTTGGTCCATCGACGTTGGCCTGTTGCACATGAGGTGTACGACGTCCAGCCAAAACAATGGTGCTGCCAATTCAGTGACAACTGCGAATTGTTCACGTATCTGCGGCCGATTGACTACTGCTGGGGATATATCCCACCATTCCTTGGTCAGTAAACGTGTTTACAACTGTTACTTGTTTGCTATTAAGCTTGATTACTATATCCTATGACATATTATGTACCAGTTAAGATGTAGTGGTTTGGTGCTATAATGTTAGCCTCCTCGTGCAATACGATAAATACGCCTATACGTAATATTCGAGTATTTTCACACAAAAACGACGTATTATTGAACACTTTTATGTGAATGTTATATAGTTGTAGTGTTATTTGGAATATAGGTGTCATCAAACTATCACCATTATCGCGAGCGCGTATGGTGTTAGTGAAATGGTCCTGTGCAAATCCTGCTATTTGACCAATGTTGCTATTGTGACAGTTACGGAGATATGAAATTAACATAATTTTGTACTATGCTGTGCAAATTATCACACACGGTGAGGGATATGTTTGCTAATATACCTAATGACTATTCTCAGTCTTCGATATACGTTTACTAACATGTGTACACATCAATCTAATTCGTCATTTTATTTGGCTGCCATAGGCTGGTTCTACGGAGACCCACACATCCGCACCCTGGACGGCTTCCAGTACACCTTCAACGGCCTGGGCGAGTACACACTCGTAGAGACGACACACGACAACTTCACACTGCAGGGCCGCACGGCGAAGGCTCGAGACGCCAACGGAACAGAGATGGACGCGACCGTGTTCAGTGCGTTCGCTGCTAGAGACGTCGACTCGGACACAGTTCACATTGGGATGAACGCCGCACGGGACGGTATGAATTGGCTTTGAAAGATGTTTGTAGACTGAAAAAATATTATATTTGTGGATTTTTCAACTACTTACATTTACATTTGTTTTTAAATGCATCCGTTTATTAGTGTACTTGCATTTACACATGCATTTGAATCCTTTCAAACATTTAGTTGCGATATGTTGTATTTGTACCCAAGTCTTGAGCGGGTACGCATCAGAAGCACGTGATCATTACTAGATCAGCCATAATTCGTCAATACAGGTATTATACAAATACAGTATACATGTTGTTGTTGATTGTGAATGACACAAGCAAATTGTCTTACAATTTGTTCGCATCAATATATAATAAATATAGAACATAACCTATAATTTTATATTTTGATGTGTAGGTCTGGAAATTTTCATCAATGGCGATCCCACAACGGATTGGTTCAACACAGCAAACTTAACAGATGACAAAGAATTTGATAACGTTACGCTTACAAAGACGAACGTTACCCAAATCAAAGCCTCGTATAAAACAGGTAAGCTACCGCACCAGCATTTTAGATTGTTTTGCAAATACAGAGGCGTTTCGGTTCTATGTTGAATAGTTATAAATACTATGACAAGTAAGGTTTGTGTACTTATTATGAATAGCCCTGAATAATATATTTAGCATCACTACACATAAGCATAATACTTGTACTAGGATCTTTTGCCATGCAAATAGTATGTAGTGATGTCAAAATGTTGTAGTCAAATAATATGCTGTGCGTAAGAGTCGAGAGGCTCTATTCGCAGTCAATGCAACGCTTTACAAATTTCTACGGCTATCACCGACATTCCTCAGGCGAGTACGTCTAGAGATGGTGCAATGGTTCTCAGGAGAGGTTTCATAACAACGATTGAAACGGTACAGAAACAGCCCTTGTTTAGCAGCAAAATATGTAAAACCAATGGCAAGTATTAATGATCTAATCAATAATGTTATGCAACTTCGCCATTGATTTAAAATGGTAAACAAAACAGTACTGTTCCGCTATCAAATCCAAACCAATAATCTATGCGTGATGTCCACATTACGAACACAATAGAGCATCGGTTCACCTACAACCTGACCTACAAACAGGACCTATGCTAAATTATCGAGAATGTTTATGGTGTGTGTTCTTCGAAATCTGTGAAGCTTTGTTGATGCAGGATTTTCGTTGACGATCGGCGTGAGTGCGCGGCAGCTCGACATCACCGTCGGAGCTCCCGACAAATTCAAGAACCACACGAAAGGCCTGATGGGAGTGTTCAATGGCGACGCCACGGACGACCTCCTGCCGCCAGGGGAGAACGCCGTGCCGCTCTCTAACAGCTCGTCGGAGAAGACAATATTTTATGAATTCGGAGAATTGTGTATGCGAATCCTATATTAATTGCGCAGTTAAAAGTTTCAAGCAAATTGCAATCCTTCTCTAAATCACGCAGGGGAACACTCTTCACACTCTCGTAATTGCAATGATCCTTGGATTCCTATTTATATAAGAATGCATAGGTGATATAGCGGATTTCAAAGTTGCAACACTTTAGTAGCGGATACTCATAACATCAAGGGCCCTGATATCGAGGATATCACAAAAGCCAACGTTGTTTGTAAACATAGTGTGTTATACTATAATATTATAATGTAATAGTCGTAATATTTCTTTACTTAGTTATTACTTCACAGTTGGTCTTTGTTCAATTGTGTTGCTATTTATATGTTTCATTCATCGGTTTTCTCCAGGGAGAATATTGGCCGTCGACTCACTGTTCTACTACGCGTCGGGCGAGAGTTACTCGACTTTCGAGAACAAAGAGTTCAAACCGCGCTTTCTTGAAGACGTCCTCAATAACATGACGAAAGCAGAGAGAGAGAAGGCAGAGAAGACTTGTGGGGAAAACAAAGAATGTCTCTTTGACTTCGCCGTTACTGGTAGGATTACATGTAAAAGATACCATACCACACTTAATGTGCAGTAATGACTCTTTTTTGCCGTACATGATTATGTTTAATAATTACAATTTAAATAAATATAAATTATAACTACTTATAGATTACCATGTAACCCTATCTGTTAATACTGGACAACTTTCCATTTTAGCATACATACGGACATGCGTATAACGCGATGTAAATGTATTTATTTATTATAGCATAAATACAAATACAATACAATAACAGTTTAATTTGCTTTTTGTTAGAAACTAAATGTTGCTTTGATTGCAGGTTAACTGTTGTATTATCTATAATACCACTCCAAAAATTGTAGACTACCCCAAACATAGGAATTGCATAAATGATCATGTAGATAAAAAAGACATGTTTCGCAACAGTCAGGTTAATTGCAGCCCTCAACTGTTGCGTCAGAGACTATATGCTTGTTTTAGAAACGTATACACCAGCAAAAGTACTAAATATTCAAGCTAATAAAATATTGAAATACCTACAAAAATTGCTACGTTAAAAAAATCCTTACAGAATACAACCCTACCCAATCACACGTAAGAACCTCTCTGTCCGTGCTACGATAAGGCACATATAATTACGCATTTGGATACTTAAGAATAATTAAGTATTTGTATTACTTATGAAGGCAACGAAGATGCTGCTGCAGCGACATTGGCAACCAACTCTAAGAATGAGGAGGCCGCAGCTACTCTAGGTAAGTTATTTAAATATGATTTATTAAGAATATGAATATCTATGACAAAACACACAGTTGGAAGGGCATTAAGTTATCATTATGCCATGTTATTCTTCTCACGCAAACAAAATAGAGTCAATATAGTAACTCTAATGTTATATTCGAGGTGTTTGTTTATTGAAAAACAATATGATTCATTTATTGGTCATTACTTATTCATGTAAGCTGGGAAGAGTAACATGGAAAATTACCGAAGAACATTTATGAGATGTTTGGTAGTTAGCAAATTGGCACATTCTCGAAAATAAAACTACAATATGCGACGACCTATTTAACTATTTCATTCAGTGCTGTATACTATGAAATTTATAATATATATATATATATATATATATATATATATATATATATATATATATATTACATTATATCCCTAACATATACATGTCCTTTTCCTTGCATTGTACTTTCACATAATCTTATCTCTGCAGCCAACGCAAGTCCTAACATAACCGTCGACAAGACATTCAATGTGACGGTAGGAGAAGAAAACACCCTGACAGTGACTACGTTCGACGCAGACGGTGACACCGTCACCGTGACAAAGAACAAGAATGGTCCGAATGACGCCACTTTCACGGGTGGCGAATATAAGTGGAAGCCTACTAACATGGACCCAGTGAATATATCGTATGTATTATGCCCTTCGTGTCACACTAGTTTATTGAGTTTACAAATGTATTTACTAATATTAAACCTCGTCATCTTGCTGGTCTGGTTCCGATTATATAATTTCAATAGGAACTAGTCTATTAGTTATAATAATAATAATAATAAATAATAATAATTTTTATTTGTAAAGCGCTGTATATCCGGACAAATTTCCGCTCAGAGGCGCATATCGGTTATACCGTACATACTATCCGAAAACACGAATGAGTAATGCAGCGCCTGAAAAAAACTGCATAATTATGTACACTTTTATATAAATGGAACCTTCATTTAGGTTCACCGCTTCTGACGGCAAGGGAGGTGTTGCTGCCGCTGATGTCTCCGTCAACCTGTGCGACTGTTCCGGCCACGGAGAGTGTCTCTTTGACCTGCTCGCCGACGGCTACGAGCTGAAGCAGACATTCAGGATCGTCCAGTGCAACTGCTCCACTGGCTGGGAGGGTAAGGATTCAACAGATACGTAGACAGATCTGATGAGTATTTAAAAAAATGTTCAAAAGAAATCAAAATGAGGCACTTTTGAGAAGTTATAATGTTACGACATAACAGCTGTACATCAAGTAAAATATATAATATTGGTTTTAATTAGTAATAGTGATTATTGTAAACGATTATATTTACACGATTGTATTGTTGATCAGGGTCTCCGTTTTCAGTATTGTTAATTATAAATGATAATAAATGCACATTGTATTTATTGATAGGTATTCTCAGAACACATTCTTGAATCTATTATCTATTAAAACAAAAGTATGTGCAACATTCCTATGGTTTTATAAGTACTAAATCAACATAATCATAAATGTCACACTGCACACAATTGTAGCCACGAAAGAATTGTCGTAGTGTAGGTTGTGTGTATTCTGTAACCATTCCCATCAGGTGATCACTGCGAGTCAGACTTGGACGGTTGCCAAGACAACCCGTGTACCGAGGGCACGAACTGTACTGACGTCACTCCGGAAGAAGAAAACTCTAGCGGCAAGTCGTTCAAGTGCAGCGAGTGTCCGGCAGGAACCGAAGAGAATGAAGGAACATGTCTGCGTAAGTCCTACCGACGGCTAATGTTTACGTAATTCTTGATTATATAAATATGTAATATTTCCAGTCAAATTATTTTAATGATTCATATCACAGCTGTGTTGTTATTCTCTTCTCTCAGATACTGGACGGGGCCCTTTGCGGGCGTTTAAAGTCCAACGAGAATTTGTGACTCCACTACAGGTTACACATTTATTTTACTTCCCCTGACAGAGACACCAGATAGAAGGGACCATCAGCTTTTAGTGTATCTTCCGAAAGACACACGCAAATTGAATATGACAAGGTTGTTCAGGTAATGTGTGTGGGCGCGATTGTCGAGTGGTTAGTTTGTCAGTCTGGCAATCGATGGAAGCAGTGTAGCGGTACAATTAGTCCCTTCTGATTCCTGTACTCCAGCAATGTTTTTGTCCAGGGGGTATGTTATCTAGTCAGTATCATACTTTTACACTATGTTTTACATTTTTTAATTTCTGACGTTTCAAATCATCAGCAGTTTCATCTATCTCAGGTCCCTCTTCTTCGGAAGAGACAAAACAAATTAAGGTAATTTCTTTCTGGAAAATGTGAAACTCGTTGTGGATTCAAAAACTCTTAAAGAAGGATACTCTGAAATAACCCATCAGCGCAATATCCGTATAGGATTTCATTGCGTAGTTACTCAGATCAAGAACGATATACAAGTCAAATGTAATTCATCATAATTATCATATACAATGTCGTTAGCAAACTGTATATTTTTCATTTTCTACCGCGGATGTATATATTATATCAAGGACCACCTACATTTTGTCACGATCTAAATAGATGCGAATTTGGTAACGTAACTGATGTTGCAAAAGTAAAAGGTTTTGTATATGGGATTAGATTGTTTTTAGTCACCAGAATCATTATGGTTAGTAAAAGTATTACGTCGTCCGGACGTGCACAGGCATAAGTTATTCTTAGAGGTCTTGCCTTTGGGGTTGACCCTTAAGAAGCTGATGGTGTTGCCGAGGTTTCGAGTGTCCCACTGTGTGTTCTTGGAAGGACAGTGTCACTTTCTCTGATAGGTTATACATGAATATTTCAGAGGGATGGTCGCTGTGTTGCTGTTCAAGTGTTTCTGTTCTTAGTATGTTTGCTTTTGATGATACTGAATGCTGGATTGTGTCTGGCATTAGTATACTAAAACACGACTGACACATCGTGAAACAATCATAGACGACTTGTATGAATGTCTGCGTCATTAATCTATTTATTTGATGTTTTCAACAGCTATTAACGAGTGTGACCCAGCAAAACCAACACACGACTGTGAACAGATTTGCGTCGACGAAAGCCATGGCTTCACATGCACTTGCAAAGATGGGTATCGATTGTTGACGAACAACAAAAACTGCACAGGTTGGTCTGATCCCCGGCACAGGAATACATAGCCTTTACACTAGACTGAACAATTCAAGTTGATAATAAGTATATGTGTTTAAATCAATACACGACGTGTTCGTTTGTTATTACCTAATTACAATTTGCTGCTACAACTTGTTCTTCAGATGTCGACGAGTGTGACGAGGGGACGTCCCATTGCGAACAGACGTGTAACAATACAGTCGGCAGTTTCGTGTGTTCCTGTGTCGACGGCTACACACTGAACACAGGGGATAACAAGACATGCAGCATCAGTAAGTCACCGGATGTTGCATCGTGCATATAGTTAAACATTAATAAGGTTGTTCTTGTCAAGCCCCAATAGAGCACATTATAATGGCTGATTATCATTTATAAATGTGTTACCACATTAGCATTATACAAATTCCTGCAACTGCATAACAAACGCGCTAATAGACCTGCCTTTGTGTTAAAGCAGTCAAAGCTGTCCAAGCGGTATGATCTAACACTTCCGTCTGATACATCAGGAGCAATTTCAATTGTAGTGTTTGTCCTTACAGATGATGATCTCAAAACAAAGTGCGCGAACAAAAACTGTTCGTATAATTGCAAAGAAACCGCGAACAATGAGGTTAAGTGTTTCTGTCAATCCGGCTACAAACTCGGTGATAACGCCCAATCTTGTGACGGTAAGTACTGTGTTCTTGTCGGAGTTTTCGTTTCATGCTAGTGACTACCTTCTCTTGCGAGAGACAATGTTTGCCTTATCTGCTTCATATGACTGATTAATATATATTTAGGTAATTTATACCATTTAGTTTGAGACATTATTGTCCTGTTTGAAGTCTTTGCCCACAAACCAAATATATATATATATATATATATATATATATATATATATATATATTATATATATATATATATATATATATGTAAAAGAAATGGGATACAATAAATTACTATATTGAAGGTGATATCTACCTGACTTGGCAACCTGACGGTCCAGCTGTGTCCAGCGTGTGTTACACTATGGTGGGCGAAGGTATCTCGACATCATAAACGGGGTTATCATATTTCATGCTCTTTTTTAAATAATCGGAATTAAAGAAAGTACATAGCAAATAAACCGAAAGTTAATTGTGTTGCATTCTCATATTAAACCTTCCGTTGCAGATGTGGATGAATGTGAAACGAAGAACGGCGGTTGCGCTCACTCTTGCACGAACTTTGACGGTGGCTTCAACTGTAGCTGCCGCGACGGCTTCCAACTGATGAAGGATAACAAAGGATGCAAACGTAATTATGCTGCCAGCGAACGTTTGTTTTTGCGTTTGCTATCGTGAACGGCTGTGAAACGAGTCTTAGTTATCATCATAATAATATTCATTTGTTTACATTTTGTTGAATTAGTATAACTGGGAAATGGGTCGACCAAAACATAAGGTATGCACATTCCTGATAATGGCGTTATACAACCGATATCCGCTGACTTCATTCCGCAATGCCCTCAATCACAGTTTCACAAATACAAACGTCAAATTCAGTCTTTCAAATCAGTTCGATGTAATTGGCGGAAGTTATCGCAAAAAAACTGGAAATTCGGACATAACGTAGTTTAGTATTATTTTATAAGAAATTATCGGCTGTTTACTGATGGCAAAATTAAACATGTTTAAACAGTGAAAAGAAAATATTGTATAGCCAATTATAGCTGTACCGGGGCTCATGGTCTGCAGACACCAACAAGTGTTTATATCCTCTTTCACTACAGCCTGTCCCAGTGGCATGTGGGGCAAGGATTGTCTTCGTGACTGCAGCTGTCGTGACATTGACACTGTGTGCAACGAGACAAGCGGATGCGAACAATGTCCGGACGGCTTCGAGGGCGGAGACTGTCACGGTGACATCAACGAGTGCAGTGGGAATCCATGTGACGAACACGCCACTTGCAACAACACAATCGGTACCTTCAAGTGTGTCTGCAAGGCCGGATACACACAGTATAACGCAACCGTTTGTAAAGGTATGTAGTTGTAAACCAGCGCATATGATATATCACGGTGGAAATCTGATGGTGTTTGGTGTGCACGCAGGAACAGGGCCCAAAAAACCCTTATGCTAGTGGTTTTCGCCTTTTCCAGTATAACGTTCATCGTAAGTGTGCTTTTGGTTAAAGTCGTTATCTGCAGGTGCTCGTGTAATACAAATCCACTACAAACAGCAAAGGCTCGCCTACATTATCTGCACACAACCGTCAGGAGCTGTCTTGTGGAGGCAATTTAGGTGTGCACTCATCCGTGTCGGTGCTATCTCGTTTCAGCACCGGCAGTTTTTCAGTTACCAGACATGATTGAAGTTACGATCACTGCAATGAGGAAGCTTCAAATTTGCTGGTGTTTAGACGCAGCCATGTGTATCACGTGTACAAGAAGCAGTGTGCTCATAGTGCACCATCGATTATTGCATTTATTTGCATGTCGTCATAAACTGCAGGCAGCAGGACAATAAATGTTTAAGACTGTAAGATTTTGCTAGAAATTGTAAGATTAACCGAGTCGTACGCCTACGAGAAATTGAAAAAGGAAGAACAATATAAAGGTGAACATCTTATCAATCATGCTGTGATAAGACCAAATCCGCGCTACGTTTCTGGTACGATGTCTTCCAACTTTCGAATACTGCAAAACAACCGTATCGCCAATGTACCTTAGACAAAACAGGAGAAAAATCATGGGCATGCGCTCACACACACCTATGTTGGATAATGACGTTGTTGAAATACATTTATGCAGCGAATTAGTCATGTAAGACATGAGCAGCAAATAGTACTCAATCATGAGATGATTTGTTTTTCATGTGTAAGGCTTTTTCCAAATTTGCTTACAAACAAAAACGTAAATCCATTGAAATGGTCTCTACCAATGTGTGTTTTGTTTCCCATCCCATGCAGACCTCGACGAATGTGAAAGCGTTCCTTGCCAGAACGGAGGAGATTGTGACAACGGTATCAACGCTTACTCGTGTCGCTGTGCGGCGGGATACAACGGAACGAACTGTGAGAATGGTGGGTATAGTAAATACACCGACGTTCAACTATCGCATATTGGAAAACCTTTTATCATGCAAACATTGTCGTCGCTGTAGACATGACATACATATCATTATGTAGCATGCCAACTATTCATCTGAAGCGACTTTTCATATTGCAACGTTGAAAATATTGTCATGTTCATTTTGTTTGCCTTCTTCACTTGAATGATTTTACATGTTACAATTATTATTAAGAAAAAAATATTTTACAACCGTTAAAATGTGTTTTGCGTTTTACGTGTCGTGTTTCAGATATGAACGAATGCAGCAGCTCTCCGTGCTTAAACAGTGGAACATGCAAAGATCTCATCAACAAGTTCCGCTGTTCATGTGTGCGTGGTTTCACAGGCAAGAACTGTGAAACAGGTAAGATGTTAAATCTGTTTCACTTGTCATAACTTTATCACTGCATATGACATCATGTATCTATTAAAATAGGTTAAATCGGTTAAATTGGAATGCATAAGGATAAATGATATAATTATATATTTGTTGTATATAACGTGTTTTGTGCGATTGTTACTGTTGGATTTACCCTGGCGTGATTATTTAATTTGTGCTGTTGTATGAGGCACAAAGACACCAAGGCAATGTGCTTGTGGGGATGAATAAAACAGTCTTTATCTCTATCTTTAATTAGATTAGTATGATGTATATATATATATATATATATATATATATATATATATATATATTATATATTATATATATATATATTATTTCAGAGATTGATGTTTGTGAAAGCAATCCGTGCAAGCATAGTGTCAACTGCACCCAGGACGGGGGCAGGTACATCTGCCACTGCGAGCCTGGATACACCGGTCTCAACTGTCACATAGGTCCGTATGACTTATTTTCTTATATTATTAGTATTTCATGAGTATTTGACCATTAATGCAGTTTGTATAATAATAATAATAATAATAATAATAATAATAATAATAATAATAATAATAGTAATACTGATAATAAGAATAATAATACAAGTATTTTATAGCGCCATATTTAAAAACATTTGGTATCCCAAAACAGTAAGTCTATGATATGTAGATATAGTTTCTTCTATAGCTACCTTGGCAATTGTCTGCCTCCATGTTTCGTTGTAGCTATATTGACTTTTTGGCCAGCTAGTATGCCAACTTACATCGTGTGGCCATGTAGTATAAAGTATTATGTATTGTACGATGTCGTGCACTATGATATATATGTTAAATATATAATTGATTGATGAATTGATTGCTTATGACAGTAAGTAATATATACCTGATGTGGTACTGTTGCGTGATTATAAAAGGCGGAATTGCCCAGAATTGGTAGAAAGTTAATTTATAACAGGATTTCTGCTGGCTAGAATGTTGGAAAGTTAAACATCAAAGGGTACTGCGGTTAATTCTGCTCGCCTCGATATTACTGCCAATACATTTTATTTACAAACTGGATGTTGTGTTCACCTTTTGAACTTGCCGCGGGTGGAATCCTTTACATTACCAACATATGTTCGAGTTTAATAAGAGAACTAAACACAGTTTGCGAGGCAGAAAACCGTCAACATGTATGCTGTAGTGATGAGAACGTAACATTAAATAAAAAGGAAAACCTACGAGCAGACACTCGTTATAACTGAGACATATTGACCGGTGTAGATCCTGTGATGAAACATTGGCTGTCGTACATCATATGATTAGAATAACACAAGTTACTGAATATATTTGTAGACATCGAAGAGTGTTCGTCTGTGCCATGTCAGAACGGAGGCAACTGCTCCACACCGACGATCAATATGTTCTACTGCCAGTGCATGCCGGGATACACGGGAGAGATGTGTGAAACAGGTAAATGTGGAATCATGTGGTTACGTGTTCCCAAAAAGTCGACACGTCGATATGTCATGTATTGATATGTCGCTTGTTGTTATTCCAAACTCGTGACTAAAATATAATTTCAGACGAGACAATGTGAATGACAATAGTTACATATATTGCTTGACTTCTGGTAATCCCATCCTCGCACGCCAGAGGACGCTGCGGCTGATTACGTCAGTACCAGCCTTTCTCTATCACTGACACGTCCCTTTCAAAAACATTCCCTTTTAACGTCAGCCAATGAAATCGCCCCCGCGGAGTGTGGTCGACCTCCGGTCATGTGATAGCATGTGCAGCCACACGCTGCTCGTGTTACATGCAGTGTTTGGGATGTAGAAGCAAACATTATAAATTTTCGAATACACAAAACCGTTCAAAGCAGTTTGATTGGGGGTGGGTCGTTATACTGCACTATTTCACCATGAATTTGCACAAGCCCTTTACATACATATGCATGATCTTTTTCGGTACCTCGCAAAAGCGCATGCGCACAAGCAGCTACGCAGAGCAATATGGAGCCGTGTGGGCATCCCGTACCCGGATGATCACAGAAACATTCTCAAACCCCTGACTTCAGCCCTCTGACCTATGTTAGCATATTTTATTACTACCTATGAAAAGCAGTTTGTTTTCTTTCAGCACGCTGGAAGCGACTGCTATTTTTATGCTGTGAAAGCTACAGTCATGATGTTTTCACCTTTTAGAAATAGGAATCATGGATAACGCATTTCCTACACCTATCACCTACATGTGTTTGATTCCGCGCAGATATCGACGACTGTGCAACGTGCCGTGCATGAACGGCGGCACGTGCCAAGACCTGGTCGACGACTATAAATGTTTGTGCGCGGCCGGCTACACTGGCTCCAACTGCAGCGTCGGTGAGTGAACGTTAGAGGTAGAACCAACATTTCAGTTAAATGTCCAGGTGTAACACTATCAATAAAGATACTTTTGTACATTAGCTTACTAAGAGGAATGCTATATCAAGAAGAATATAAAATGTAGGCATGCCTATATAACAAACTGGGTTATGCTAATGTAACAGATGGATTATCATTGTAGAATTGTATTAAATTTGTCCCATGTGCATTGTGGTATATTTTGCAAGTCGTTGTGTAAATAATTGCGTTGTTTTGTTTTGACGCAGACATCGACGAGTGCGCCAGTGTTCCATGCATGAATAACGGAACGTGTGAAGATATGGTGAATGGTTTCCACTGCAACTGCACTGCTAGCTACAACGGCTACCACGTGCAACATAGGTACAGTAGCATATAATCCATGTCGACTGGATTTCGAATTAGTAACATAATTCCATCTATTATTTATTCAGGTAAATAAATGTGCCCATATCCCCAACACAGTGGAGTCTATGTCACATATTACCATTTAGCCATCAGGATGATCGAGTGGGATGCCGAAATATATATACTTTGCAAATTATTGTTCTTGTGTTGATCATAGGGCACTTCTGCACGGAGACACCTTGTCAAAATGGAGGGACTTGTCTAGAAACTGACAACTCCCGCACGTGTGATTGTGTCGCTGGGTACACAGGAAACGACTGTGGGACAGGTGGGAAACTGTTTACGGTAGAACATTGAAAAACAATCAATACTTTTTGTTCGTCTTCTAACACCAGGACCAGTAGTAGCTTATGGCATTGGCTGCAATATTATCTCTTCTTTGTTTGGGTTTTGCACCGTTACTGTACGTTTACTTCAACGATTTGTAAGAGTGACTTTGTATAGCTGGGCCGTATACCACATGTAGCTACCACGTCAACATAACATTACAGCGGACTTTTGTTGATTGTTATCGAAGTCAAACGTAGATCCACTCAGTAGATTAGCAATGAGGTTTTGTCATAGACATGAATGTGACATTTGAACTTGACTTAAAACTGTGGCGTTTACATATTGTGTGCCACAATACTTAAACGTCACAGTTTTAAGCCAAGTTCGCTTATGGTATTAAGACGAGTTAGCTAGTGGTGTTTACTACAATCACTGCAACTATTAGCTGTTGCCATAATCGCCTGCGTCTCTCAAGAAAGTGTAAATCTAACAAGAGAACACATAACGCCCACATCTTACTGAGCGAGTTCCACGAGAACCATGCTCGTAATATTATTTCGTGATGCAATGGAGT
>JAODUO010002465.1:70000-72500 GCA_025642075.2 Ridgeia piscesae
AACGTCTGCGTTCTATTACTCATAATACTCTCATGTATTTGTGTCCGTGCAGATATTGACGACTGTGCAAACGTGACGTGCATGAACGGCGGCACGTGCCAAGACCTGGTCGACAACTATAGCTGTTTGTGCGCGGCCGGCTACACTGGCTTCAACTGCAGCGTCGGTGAGTGAACGTTAGAGGTTGAACCAACATTTCAGTTAAATGTCCATGTCAATTGTTTTAGCACCTGGAACATATTTAAAACTTACACTATATATTAACATATATGGTGGTAGAATGGTAATATTTAAGTGTGTCTATTCTGCCTCTGGTCAATACGGCTAACCGAAATACAATACGATGGCAAATCGAATACGACCAATAAATAATATATAGCAACCAGGTGGTGCATCATAATTATGTTCATCTTCATTTTGCGTTACCTAAATATCCCAGAATCATATGCTGAATGACATCAAGATGTTTCGACTATTTCAGTTTGATCCTTTGTGTATGTACCTGATATTTGTCACCAGTGCCTACGACATCCACCTCACCGCCAACAACAACTGAAAAGGCTTCCGAAATGACACAATCTTCGGAATCAGTTGATGGTACCACGAATGCGTCAGGCGAATCAACGAATGGTGAATATCGTACATATAGCTATCACACACATACCAATTAAAATAAAACAGTTAATTATCGATTGCATATAATTGTAGGCGTGCGTGAGTGCGTGCGTGCGTGTGTGCGTTTGTATTTTTGTCATTTGTCATTTGACACTCGACATCATTCATCAGTTATCTTCCATACTTGTTTTTTCTTTATTGACTGATATTTTATATAATTAAATATATTCACTTTTGATTAATTTTATTTTACCCTTGCCTTTTATATTCCATTACATAATTATAATGTATATGCTTAGATCATTTAATGCATTTTATTTAAAAGGCCGAGAGCTGCTGGTATGTATAAAATAGAGTGTGTTCACAATAAAATAAAATAAAACAATACATGTTAATTTTGTAATTATATGAACATATATTCGATCTATAAACCTACATATAGAACTTCAATTTGCGTTTGCTAATGTTTTATTTGACTAATCATCGCAATTTGAAATTCACATATCGCCACGGATTTCGTCAGCAAAAATATTATAATAGTTATATATGCCTTCATGGAAAATAAATACATTCCTCCAGAAACACCAACAACAACAACAACACCAGTTGTGACAACGACGACCCCACTGATCCCGTATACCGACCTGGCTCGAGTTAACGTCAAAGTCAAAGTCAAATTGACGAGTATTGACTACACGTCAGATCTGGCAGACAAAACGTCAGACGTCTACAAGAGCTTGAAGACAACAGTGGTGGATACGGTAATACATGCCACAATATCTAACTGTAAGAGTAAACAGGTCACTAGTAATAAGATTGCTGCAGTGTGTGTGTGTGTGTGTGTGTGTGTGTGTGTGTGTGTGTGTGTGTGTGTGTGTGTATGTATGTATGTATGTATAGTATGTATGTATGTATGTATGTATGTATGTATGTATGTATGTATGTATGTATGTATGTATGTATGTATGTATGTATGTATGTATGTATGTATGTATATATTTATGTATGTATGTATGAATGTATGTATGTATATATATATATATATGTATATATGTATGTGTATGTACGTATGTATGTGTGTGTATTCATGTGTGTATGTATGTATGTATGTATGTATGTATGTATGTATGTATGTATGTATGTATGTATGTATGTATGTATGTATGTATGTATGTATGTATGTATGTATGTATGTATGTATGTATGTAATGTATGTATGTATGTATGTATGTATGTATGTCTGTATGATATGTATGTATGTATGTATGTATGTATGTATGTATGTATGTATGTATGTATGTATGTAGTGTATGTATGTATGTATGTATGTATGTATGTATGTATGTATGTATGTATGTATGTATGTATGTATGTATGTATGTATGTATGTATGTATGTATGTATGTATGTATGTATGTATGTATGTATGTGTGTATGTATGTATGTATGCATGTATGTATGTACATGTATGTATGATATATGTATGTATGTATGTATGTATGTATGTATGAATGTATGTATGTATGTATGTATGTATGTATGTATGTATGTATGAATGTATGTATGTTGTATGTATGTATGTATGTATGTATGTATGTATGTATGTATGTATGTATGTATGTATGTATGTATGTATGTATGTATGTATGTATGTGTAGTGTATGTATGATGCAGTAGTATGTATGATGTATGTATGCAGTATGTATGTGTATGTATGATGTATGTATGTATGTATGTATGTATGTATGTATGTATGTATGTATGTATGTATGTATGTATGTATGTATGTATGATGTGTATGTATGTATGTATAGTATGTATGTATGTATGTATGTTATGTATGTATGTATGTATGTAGTATGTATGTATGTATGTATGTATGTAT